>PVHP010028623.1:0-22988 GCA_004024765.1 Zapus hudsonius | reverse complement strand
TATAACCACAGTCATTCAATCAACACAGGATAGGCCATTGAGACAGGAACCAAGGATTTTCGACACAAGGACCTCTAAGCTCGCAACATTAAAGCAGCCTTATTACTCACCCACCACGACTCAGGGAACTGAGCGAAAGAGGGGGCGGAAAGATTGTGAGAGCCGTGGTGGGGGAGACTGTCCAGAGGCATAGCACCAATCAGTAACACCTCACTTGGGCCAGGAAGACTGGGATGATTACTAAGATATACAGGATCCCTTGCCACAAGTACTAATACAGACAGCCCACGAAGGAGGATATACACCTGATCAGGGATGGGGAGGGGGGGAATTGGGGAAGTCGGGATAACAACGCATGGTTTGCCCACTAAATAATGTAACTCATTATGGACAATAAATATTAAAAAAAAAAAGAAAGAAAAGTCTCCTAAGGAAAAAAAAATATTACCATCGATTCCTCTTTGCTGAATTCAGTTATATTCACTTTAAAAACAACTTCTAGATATACATTCTTGGTTCAGGTCTTTCTTTATGTTTTGAATCCACATTGAGTAACTTCCTCCTGAATATTTCCAAGTGGATTTCTCTGAACTAAGCTAATCAGATTCCTAATTCTCATCATCAAAACCTAATTAACAAATAACACAGTAACCCATTCAACTTCTGAATCAGGAATCTATCAAGCTATATTCCTTCCTATGCCACAGTCCAATATTTGCAGAGAGATCAAATCTGATCCATTGCATTTTTAAAATTTTCCTTCTGTTTTTCCTTGGCCATGGTGGTAGAGAGGCTGGACATTCTATGTTACCATTCCTTCACCAGCTTCCAAAGACCTTACTACTGCCATTCTCTTCTGGAAGCAGCCAGTAGACCTTTCTCAAGATCATGACCACCCTCTTCTAGTCAGTCCTCCTCAGTGTGTTCATCTATCTTCACATGAAGTCCTTACCTTGGCCTCTAGCTTTGCATCCCAAATTTTCATTATGGGCTCCAACAACTGTCTTCTGCCATTCCCAAGTATTCTTTGGAGCCACACTCCACTCATTTACTCAGTATCTACTAACTCGTCAGCCATATGTTCCATATGCTGTTTCTCAAATGAAGAATATTCTTTCCCTATTCATCTACAGAGTCGGGACGTGAGAGCACATTCCAAGAAATTCAGCTCAAACTTTCCCTTGAACTCTGAGCTTAGCAAATAGAAGAAAACAGGTATTTTTAGACAGCCTTAAAGAGAGGGTCCCTCTCATTTGATCTCCCCCCGCCCCGCTACCTGACCCCGTGCTTCTTCCTCCATTTTCATTAATGCCATCTTCTCAGATGATTGACAAGTAAATGAAATCCACATGAAAGATGGACTCAGAGGCAGGCAGAGAGGGAGCCAGTGATGGGGCCATTGCTACAAGATGAGGATGCTTCTACATACCTGTGAACCTCTTATTTCTTGATTTCTAATTGCATTTGTTCTTGAACCCTTGGGACTGACACTTCTGATAGCCTGTTGTAGTCAACCATCCCATTGTTGCACAGAAAATAACCCAACCAAAAGACAGCCTGTGGAAGAAAAGGTTTACTTTGGCTTACAGACTCGAGGGGAAGCTCCATGATGGCATGGAATATGACGACATGATCAGAGAGTGGACATCACCTCCGCCATAACACTGCAAACGGCAACAAGAAGGTGTGCAAAACACTAGCAAGAGGAAGCTGACTATAACCCCATAAGCCCACCCCCAACAACACAGCTCCAAAAAGATTCTAATTCCAAAACTGCCATAAGAGGAGGATCAAGCATTCAGAACATATTAAGTTTATGAGGGACACCTGAATTAAACCACTACAATCTGCCCCAACCCCCATAAAATGACGAATATACATGATGCAAAATGAAATGCACTCAGCTCAATTCCAAAAGTCCCCACAGTTTTTATCAATCCCAATGATATTCAAATATCTCCATAATCCAAGGTCTTTCAACTGAGCCATCATACCGATAATAATAATAATATTCACACTGCCAAGGAGCACTGGGCAAAGCAAAGACAATTTGAACCAATACATGATTTAAAACAAAAAGGGAAAACATCAAACTCTAATTCCAAGTCCAGTAATTCTCTCTGGAGTTCCATTTCTGCCCCTCAAGATTAGCTACTCACAGTCTGGGAAAACTTCATCCAGCACTGGCAGCTCTTCTTGGCAGCCATCCCATAGTCTGGCATTTCACAGGGTATCCACTGCAACTCATTGCTCATCCTCATGACTTCATTGGGCTTCTACAAAGGTAGCCTGCTCCACACTGCCCATGGCCATTTCCCAAAACCAAAATTTTGCTGCAAATCCAATGACCCTCTCTTCCTGCATTTGTTATACTCCATAGTATCAGGTAGGCTAACAATTTGTTAATCCAGGGGGAAATAAAGCCAACTTTGAGAAGCAGGAAAACTTCAACATTCAGATCCCCTTCAAAAAAAGACTTCAAAAGAGTCTGAATTCTTCCTGCTGTCCCAATGCAGATCATCTGGCCCAATCTCAATAGTGGTAATCTCTCAAACAATTGCAGCTCAATGGGTAGCTGTTTTAAGCCCAAAGATTTCCTTTATTTCTGTGCCATCTCCATCTGCTCACACCAGTCTATTTTTTTTTTGCAATGCAACCCTGCACCAGTTCTCAGGACACAGGCAAGCAGAATGCAGCAAGCCTCTCACAAAATCTGCTTCTAGACCAGTCCCAAAAGAGTTCTTTCTCAGCCTTGTAAGCCTAACTTCACAGTCCACAGTTGTCACTGCATTCAGGTCTCTCAACTGTGATAGCAGTTTTAGAATTGGAACCTTGTTGGAGGTGTCCACCAAGGTTTACATAGAGCATGAGAAGGCATCTCTTAGGCCCAGATTTCAAATCCTTCCAGCATATCAGTTGCAAAAGGCCAAAGCCATAGAATCAGGGTTCTAGCAGCTATGACAGACCCCAATCTCTGGTACCCAAACAGTTGTAGTCAGCTTTCTTATTGCTACGACAAACAACCCAACTGTAGTTGTCAGCCACACATCGCTGGGATGAATCTTCAAACCAGGCACAATTTGGGGAGGAAAGTATTTATTGAAACTACAGATTAAGGGGAAGTTCCATAACAGTGAAAGAGGCTGGACCTCTTTCACAGGTCTGAGCAGAGAGAAAAACCCATCACCTACACCACACACACAGAACAGCAAACAGGCAGGAGGACCAAGGAGAGAATTTCTTCCCCTTTATACAGGCTTAGGATGGGGTCTTACAACCCTTCCCCAGACTTAATGGCTTCCTGAGTCTCTGGAATTTCCTTCCTGCACTGCCCACACAGAAAAGGATGTTTACTTCTAGCTTCCTTGAGCTTCTTTACATCTTGCCCCTTGCTGAGAGGCTGCCTTCCTGTAAACATCCTCAGAAACCCACCCGAGATAATTTAAAAGATCCAAGTTGACAACAAAACCTAACCATCACACCAACCAAAAAGCACCTTTGGAAGAATGGGTTTGTTTTGGCTTATAGATTTGAGGGTATGTTTCAAGATGGCAGGGAAAATGACGGCATGAGCAGAGGGTAGATATCACCTTCACCACAAAACTGCAAACAGCGGCAGGAAGGTTTGCCAAACACTGGCACAGGGAAGCTGGCTTATAACCCCCATAAGCCTGCCCCAACACCACACTTCTAACAAGATTCCAATTCCAAAACTTCTATCAGCTGGGGATCGAGCAGTCAGAACTCATTATGTTTAAGGGGTCACCTGGATCAAACCACTACATAGCCTCAAGTATGGGGCCTGCCATGTGAAGGGGAAGGAAAATATAGTGGGTGGGTGACTAAGTGCCTTTTTCTCTTGTCTTCATTTGCCAGTTAATGACATAGAATCGTTAATGTGGGAGTGTTGGTGATTCAATCAACCTGTGAGAGACAATTTAAAAGCTCATTCACATATAAATTCAGTTCATATTTACATTAGATGAAAGCTTCACTATATAAGAAGGTTCATATATGATCAATAATAATAAATTGAGTGGGTGTCAAAAGTGAAGCAGTGGTGGGCATTCCTAGAAGCCAAGGCAAGGGAAGCAGCAGTTTGGTCGTGTTTGAGACATTGCTTCCTCTGATGTAGAAATGAGCACTTTACTTTCCTGGTTGACAAAATATGATGAATGGCACCATGATTTCAGGGATTCTTGTTGAGATTCTTCCTTAGGACCATGTCTTCTTGTTCCCTGGATATGTTTGAAAGTGGGGCTCTGAGGCTGTAGTGATTATGTAAGCAGTGGGCATTCTGTCATCATGGAAACTTGGAGGCTATTCAAAGGGCCCTTCCACAGGACCTTCAATGCAGCTGACCTTGCACCCATAGCCATAGTGGCTGGGATTCCTCCCTCCCATGGACTGCTCATTGACGATATCTTTCAAGTGAAATTCATTTAAGTTGTCAATCTCATAAGGAGGTGGTGGAAGAGGGAAAAGATGAATAATGGAGGAAGAGTGGGGTCTGGCAAAAAGAGTAAAAGGTCATAAAAGATGACCTTTGCGTACCTTGCTCTTGCTGTGTCATTGTCACCCACAGGTCTCTGCCTCTTCCGGAGTGGCTCATAGTCTGTCTCTCAGAAGTAGTGAGATGGAGGCACTGACTAATGCCTCTTACAATGGCCTGGCTTCCCTCCCCTCAAGGAACCATCATTTTTTGCAAGATAGTAAGGAAAACTGGTGCTTAAAACATATCCACCAACAAGTCGTTGGTGGCAGAACCAGGACAGGGACACAGCATATCCAGCGGGCAGGTAGGCAGATTTCTTGGTATTCAATTCCCTTTGGGTAGCACTGCCCTCCAGGCCTGTGACTACCTCTGGGGTTTGACTTCTCTGCTAAGACATGCGTTGCTCCTTTATTCTTTAGTCTTCTGGTTCACACCTGGCCCTCCTAAGCAGTTCTGTGTTTTCCTGTGTGCAACACCATTAATGGCAAAAGACAGTGTAAGATTGTTCCAGAAGCACAAAAATAGGGATTGGATGACAGTACTGCAGGTAGCATCATTGCAGTATGTTCTAGGAAACTCTTCTGTGTCTGTGCCATTCAGCCTTGTTCTCTGCTTTATTCCCAATATCTTGCATAGGGCTGTATGTGCAATGGATATTTGCAAAAGGGATTTTCTGTGCTAGAAGCAGGTTGTAACTGGGCTTGAATACAAGGGTCATATTCTGGGGGCTGTAAATGTTTGCCCAAGTTAATGAATTAGCTGTGGATCTCATATTTGATTTGTGGGGCCTTGGTTATTTTCAGTGATTAGGATCCCGCAAACGAATAAAGGTGAGAGGAGGTGTGTTGGTTTCCTAGGGCTACTTTAGAAATACCATAAGCTTACTTATTTAAAGCAACAGTTCTAGAGGTCACAATTCTGAAATGAGTTCCTTCTGCAGGTATCATGGAAGGTATTTCCTTATCTCTTTTTGCATATGTGTGTGGTATGTGTGCATGTCTGTTGTGTGTGAGGGTACACATGTGCATGAAGGTGCACATGTAAGTGTGTGTGTGTGCACATGTGGGGGCCAGAGGTTGATGTCAGGTGTTTTCCTTAGTCACTCTCTAAAGTATTTATTTTTGGCAGGTTTTCTCACTGAATCAGGAGTTCGTTGATCCAGCTCAAGGAACCAGCCATGAAGCCCAAGGGATCTGCATGAGTCTGCCTCCCCAGCACTGGGATTACAGGTGTGCACTACCATGTCTGGTTTCTAGTTGGTATGAGGGATCCAAATCCAGCTCTCATGCTTGTGTGGCAAGCACTTTATGGACTGAACCATCTCCCCAACCCTTCCTTCCCTTTCTTACATTCTAGCATAGACCTCATTCCCTGGCCCCTGGATCCCTTGTTGAGTTAAATGTCCATACTGCCCAGTATTTGGAAAGTTGAGGCACTCTGACTGTGAAACAAAAGTCAGTCTCTGTGACAGTGACCTTCCTAGCCTGCTTTGTGAGTTGTGCTTTGCTCCCTCCTTCCTCCCTTCCCACCTTTCTGCACATCTTCATTCTCTTGCTGTCTTCTTCATTCAGTATTACTTATTCCTATCCAACCTATGTACGATTTACAGAAAAGTAGAATAAATTCTTCCAGTCTTGCACAGTCTCCAATTTGAGTGAGATTTGTATCTTCTCCATAACTGTTTTCCTTTTCTTTTCAACAGAAGTCTTGAAGGAATCATTCATCTTCAGTCTCCTTTCTTCCTCCCCCTTTGCTTATTAACACACTGCATTTTAGGTTCTTCTCCTATCACCCCATAGAGATTTTTCTGGACAACTTCCTCAAGGACTTTCTGTCCATTTATCTAAAGGGTTGTTTTTTTTTCACTTATTTTAAAGCAACAGTAGCAGACAGCACTGAACAACCACCTCGATTCTCCAAGAAATCCCCTCTTCCCTCCCTCAGCCTCCATCCATGACACCACCTCCTTCTGCTGTCCTTGTCACATGTCTTGCTTCCCATTCTCTGTGTGCTTTACTACTGATTGCTTTGCTTGTTCATGGCCTACCCTCTCCCCCTCCGCCAGATGCTACTCACAAGATTCTGCCAGAACCACTTTTCTCTTCTCACTATGCAATCTTTCCTGTGGCTGGAGGTGTGAGGTGGGGCCAGGCAACCTCACAAAAACATAATGCTTTTCTTCCTGCCCTTAATATACTGATAAAACCATTATCTGGAGTTTCTGTCTTTGGTTCCAGCCTCAACCCCTGAGCTCCAGAGCTAGTTAGCTAATTGCCTTAGCAAGCCTCAACCAATAATTCCCTAGAGACAGCTTCATTTCCATAGATTTACCTCTAAAATCATCTTCCATGCAAATATGCTGCTTCCCCACCATGATCACACCTATAGTCTTCTGCATAACACCCTTGAGTAACTCTCCATTGCTTTGAAGATAAGGCCCAGAAGACTTTCCCCTTTCTCATAGAACAGGGGCCCTCACTTTGACTTATCCTTCCTTACTCCCTCTCTACCCTTATCCAATAAGCAAGTTTCCTGTACCATCTACTGGTGTCTTTAGCTTTAATATTTGGAGATAATATTTCTTCTGCTTGTTCGTCCACTCTCTGTCCATTTAAGTCACACACTGAACCCTAGTTTTTCAAGGGATAACTCCCTGAGCATCTCTGGCCAGTATAAAGCTTCCATAGAGTCTCATGGTCCCCAGCCACAATGCACTCAACATACTCATGATCCTTTTCCTGACTCTGTGCAAGTAGAGCATATGCTATCTCTGTAGAACCTCTAGCACAGAGCTGGACATCATGCCCAGCTTTCCTTAAATATCTTAATATCCTTAATCTTAATAACTTTAACCTTAATCTTAATCCTAAATATCCTTAAATATCTACTGAACTCACACTGTTTATTATAAAATGGAGCCTGGTTGGAATCTTCAAAACAATTAACCCAACCACCTAGTCAGCACAACATCTCAATGCCAGGAGGCACCCAAGCACAGACTCATAGGCTTGTGATGGGATAGCATGCTTCTCTCTACTGAGGTAACCAGTGTGGCTCAGTCTGTCTCAGAGTTAGGTCATGTGCCAAGAGTTTCCGAATCCCAAATGCCAGATAAATGGAATGGAACTTTATCCAGTCTATGAGGTGTTATAAGCATTACATGACCCCATCAAGCCTCAGTTTCAGAATCTCTGAAATAATGGCATCTACTCCAAAGCATCATGGCATGTATTCAGTGAGTAGAAGCTCTTGGTGTGCACCTATCCCTGACAACCAAGTCCCATTTGGGGTCCTGATTGCTCTGTCTGTCTTTCATTCTTTCCCAAATAATTCAGAGGTTGAATTTTATTCAAAGTGTCCTCTTTGTGTTCATTTGTTCACTTGACATTCATTTCTTTAGCCTTTTGCTATCTTTTAGATACTATTGTCTGGAAAGACTAAGAGTGGGGCTGGAAAAGCTGGACGTGCTGGTGTACACATATGATCCCAGCACGAAAGACAGATCTAGCCTACATGGAGAATTCCAGACCAGAGAGAGAATCTATCTCCAAACAGTGAGAGGAGCACCACCAGATTTGGTCCTCTGGTCTCCACATACATGCATGTGCACACATGTGAGTATGCCTATATGTACACACACACACACACACACACACACACACACACACAAATAAAAGAGCAAGGCTGGAAAGAAGTGAAGTAACAAAAAAGGGGGGACAAAAGAAAAAGGCCAAAAGAAAAGGGAGAAATCCTCCATCTCTACTAGACCATAACTACTTTGAGCCCAAGCCGATGATTTGTGATGATGTATACAAACAATTAGAGCTGAACTCTTTTATTATTTATTTATTTATTTATTTATTTATTTATTTATTTATTTATTTATTTATTTAGAGCTGAACTCTTACCCTGGTGCTTCCTCTTAAATGGCCACTCTGGGTACATTGTAAGATTTACTCTCTTAAGATGGGAAGCTGCCTTCTGAAACCCTGCCTATATACAGCTTCACTCAAATGGCCCAGAGGCAAGGCCAGATAACTTCTCTTAACTGATATAAAAGGACCCAATTTATTTTCTGGGTTATGATTCATTTCCTCCCCCCCTCTCAATTTTCCCACTATGTCTCTGTCCATAGTGTCTATTCTTTATGAAAACTTTTATATCAATTCTGGTTTGTTAAATCTCTTTACCCCCCATGCCTTGGGGTGTTCCTGCCAGGACAAGAAGAGACACAGATGTAAATATCTACTATAATTTGGGAGTTCAATCCATATCATCTGCTGTTACCACAGCAGTGAACCTCCTCCCCATGTAGATGTTTTCCCTAGGAAGAGATTTTGTTACTAGGTAACAACAATGATGAATCAAAAAATCAAAATAAAGCAAGCCATAAATTACCAATTCATATTGGGAAGCATATAATTGTGTTGAGAATTGTGAAAATACCTTACACTTTGCTCAGATCTGATTACAGCTCAAGGGATAAACACAAGCATGGCAGTCAGTATTTACCCTGCCAGGCACTGGGACTCTGGGACTTTAAGAGCATTGGCTTTCCCTCCGTCCAAAGCCTACTTTGTTGCCGTTTGCATCCAAATGCACACTGCACATTTCCTTTATATAAACAATGAAAATGATTCCACACTGCCTTGAGACCAAATACAATTGACTACAGCTCTGATAGATTTGGCAAGACTCCTGGAATATGAGGCCCAGTAGGGCATTTAAAGGTCATATATCTCAAGATGCTCACTATACAGGTGAATATGTGAGACCTAGAGATGGAGAGGCCCTATTCCAAGTTAGCCATGGTGTTGGGATTAGACAAATTACTTCCTGTTCGTGGAGCAGCAGTTAAAGTTTCCACTAGTCACCCATTTGATCCTTTCAGCTCCCTGGGAAATGTTTCTTACTGTACTTATGACACATACAGGTGAAATCAATAGCCCAGGGTGATACATCTGGAGCAACTGAATTAGTCAGATTTGAATTCAGTATTCTTGCCACTTCTGCCTATCGCTCACTATTCACACTTGCTGTAACTTCCGCCAGCTTCTCCCCAAACCATGTCTGTATTGCATTCTTCTCATAGCTTTGAACAGAGGGAAGAGGCCAGCTGCACTCAAACTCTCTTCAATAAGCACATGTTGATACTTACAAAACGAAATGATGACCATGACCCGAGGTGAAGGCCTTACAACTGATTTCCAAGTGAAGGAGACATTGTTCAGAGCACCAGCCTTGGACACCATGTGCCTTAATTTATCTTGTTTAAACATCTTTATTGTCAATAATTAGATACATTGTATGAGCAAATCTTGTGCCATTTCCCTGCTCCTTGTCCCCAACCCACTGGTGACCCTCCTTGGTGCACACCCTGGATCAGTCCATAGGTGTAACGGCTTATGAATTGCACAAGAGGTAGCCATTTTTTCTTTGTGTGTTGGTGCTGAGGAGAACAATGGCTCAGGATATTCTCCTCAACCAAGGCTCTTACAATCTTTCTGCCCCCTCTTCAGCTCAGTTCCCTGAGTCATGGTGGGTGACTTTTAAGTCTACTTTACTGTTGAGGTCTTAACGGTCTCTGTCATGTTCCTTAACTTGGATGTACTCTGTTAGTGCCACAGAAACCTAGGAAAGGTGGCTGTCATTCCACAAAGAACACCAGTTCAGTATATTTGTGGCTTTGAAGAGACTGGACGGCTCAGACATGAGCATGCAGTGAATGCGGTGGGACAGAGGCTGCCTTGGTATTTTAGGAAGAGGAACCAACTGGAGGAAGCCATCCTCTCACTGGCTAGAATGCAGTGAGAAGCTTCCTGCTTTGTGTGATTCAACAGTAGCCTGCAAGGAGGCTTAGCAGCATTTGTAGTATGCTTGATGAACTTCCTGTTCATTTCATTTAACCCTTCAGTGACTTTAAAAAGGGGCCAGGGTGGGCAGTGCAGTGACAGATACCTTTAGTCCTATCACTTGGGAGGCAGAGGTAGGAGGATCGTTGTGAGTTAAAGGCCTGCTTGAGACTACATAGTGAATTCCAGGTCAGCCTGGGCTAAAGCAAGAACATACCTCAAAATAAAAATAAAAATAAAAACAGGAGGGGACAGGAGTTGGGTAGTCTGTAAAGAATCTGAAAGGATAGGAATTTGAAGGACCTGGGGCTGACAGAAGTCAATCTGAAATGGAGACACCAATCTCAGCAACCAACGAGTGGCTTTCCCATAGCATATTTTGCATGTTGCTTGTGAGCCAACTGCTGAAAACAAAGGTCAGCCAGATGATGAAAATTGGAGTTTTGCTATAGTTTTGCCCCTATGCTGAACATTCTGGGATAGCTGTCCTCTACAGTGCTTATCAGGTGGCTTAGTGAGAGTAACACAGACTGGACTAGAAGCACACAACATGGCCAAACAGGAAAGTAGGAACAGAGTGATGCACAGGAGTCAACTATGTGAAAGTGGACAGGACACTATACACTGAGGGAACACCCTGTGTAAAGTCCCAGGGACACTTGATGTACTGATGTTAAGAAACAGCTGTTGTGGCCCCAGGAAGCTGAAGAGTAAGCATGACCTTATAACACTGCATTTTTATATATTTTAGACTTTATGATATGTTCAGTCACCAACATACAGGAGGGCTCTGGCTTTACTGCAATGTCCTGGCTCTTTGCACCCCTCCTTTTCGGTCTTCACTGGTCTTCCATGTGCTCCGTGATTTCCCAGAAGAGTACAAGCTATCCGGCCTACACCTGGATCCTTTGAGACACTCATTCTCCACAGGGTCCCTCTTGGAGACACTACCTTTCAGAACCTATACAGTATTCTGTGCCAAGTCACAGGGAAAGATTTTGTGGAGATTTGTCAATCCATAGCACAAGATGAACCTGCCTTCACCTTTCACAGCCCATCTGTTAGGTAGATGACTTAAGGTCCCTACATTTTCATCAGGCACCTGGAAGCTCCTTTACCATCTCACCTAAGGAACTAAATTTCATCCTTCTGACAAGGACATTTAATTAGCAATTAATAAGCACATCTCTTGTGCCTCTTACTGTAGACAAAGGAAATGGTTACTCTACCCTCAGATGGTTTAGTCAATGAAGCCACTCACTCTGCATTTCTTTGAGTCATCCTGTCTGGGGTCCCAGGCATCTAGCAACAGAGACAAGCCATTCCTGCTGTTATCTCTACACTGTCTTGACCTATGAGCAATATGAAAAGTGGAATTTTCCTTTGGTTTGCTGCATAAGAGCTAACTGGAGTGTGTGACAGCTAAAGCCATCAGAGGCCTCAGATGGCTCAGGGAGAGAGTTTGGAGAGGGAAGCCAAAACGCTATAGGTTGTAACCTCAGCACTGAAGGGAGAGGGAACTTTAAACAGGAGGAAAAAAACACACAATAAGAAACACAGTGGTGGCCAGAGGAGGAAAGAGCTGGGCTATCAAGACAGAGTCAGGGTCATGAAAACCAAAGAGTAAGTTTCAAGGATAAAGCAGTTGTCAACAGTGTCAAATAAAGCTGACCAGTCAAGGAAGATAAGTGGAAAATGCCTTTAGGTTTTAGTAAAGAGGTGACTCAGCAAGAACTGCTTCGCTGAGAGCAAATAACAAAATGAGAAATCTTTGTGAAGAGCAGAGATGAAGACAAAGGAAGAGCAGGCCTTAGGCCCAGGAGAGACCTGGGACAGAATGGTGTGTGCTCATTGTGGGAGGGCCATCTACTCTGCCATAAGTGTAAGAGGTTCCCTTGTGAGGAGTTCTGCTCTCTCCTAAGAAGAGGCGTGCTTTGTTTCTCCTCTGCCTGACACTAGCACCTTCTAATTTTCTTAGTTTAAGATCCAGGTTTTCCCATGTTTGATGTGTAACTGGGCAAATGCCCTGCATCTTGTTACACACGTGAGACCCTGCCAACTGGAGCTCAGGGCAAGGATAGGAGAATGGGGGTGGGCATCTGAAAAGATCGCTTGACCTGTGACTAAGACCCTTATATCCTTGCTGTACTTACATGGGTGTTTAATCAAAATCTTTTGAAGTTACTAAGTGGGTCACAGAGAACAGCATGATGGGGTTTGTGCTTCTAAGGTAGCAGCAGAATCAGGATTGTGTCTAGAATTTGGTGACACCTGGAGGCAGTGTCCTCCACCAAGGAAGCTGCTGGAGAGGATACTAGGCTGACTTGGCTCCTATTATAATCTGAATATTTCCTAATGGGGAAATAAGTCTCAACTTAGAGGTAGGACTTGCCAACATAACTCAGTACCTGCAATGTGACTAAACTGAACCCTTGCTGAAATCAAGGTCCCTGATTTTCTTTGTGCTTTGCCCCTGATAGCAAATTATTAGATCTGAAGCAGAAGGAAAACATATCATTTTATCCCTGATAGTTAGGAGCTGACAAGCCGGGAGGACATCATGTAAAATGAATAAGCCAGGCTCAGAAAGACCTAGGGGACATTATGGTAAGTGCAATAAGCCAGGGAAACAAGTGGAGCATTGCCTAACTCATACATGAATTCTAACAATAAAAAAATAAAGATAAAAACAGGGCTTCTGAGATGGCTCAGCAGTCAAGAGCACTTGTCACTTAAGCGTGAGAGCTTCTTGGGCCAGAGAACACAATGTTCTGACTCCTCAGGACCCACTTCAAAAGCTGGCCATGGCCACGCATGTAACCCCAGTGTGTGGGGAGCAGAGACCATAAAATCCCTGAGGCTTGCTGATAGCAGCTATGACTTCAGGGAGAGACTACCATCTCAAGGGAAAAAATAAGCCAAAGGGCAATAAACAGAAACCCCACCCAGTGTTTCTCTCTGGCCTCTGCAAGCATGTGCACACATACACACATGCACATAAACCACACATCCCACACACACCACAGCACACAGCCCTGTGCCAAAAATAAAGAAAGAAAAAGAAAAAAACAAATGAAAAAAAACCCCAAGCCACAAATGCATATGTTTGGCTTTGATAATTGATTGTGTGTATATTTATCAAAACATCATATTGCAATTCCCACACGTATACAACTGAGGAAAAAGTAAAGAAAAGAAAGGCAGCTTGCCCAGCCAGCAACAACATGTCTTCAGGCTCATACTAGTGCTCTTTGACAAAATTTCCCCAAATGACCCCCTTCCTTTTCACATCCTCTTCCTATTCATTTCATGTACAAATTTCATGGTATTTCCTTCTCAAGCCCAAACCAGGGAGCCCTATGAGGTGTTGAGACACAGATGAACCCTAGATGGCTAGAGTGTGATTCTTCATAAATGTCATCTACCTTTTTTTAGACAGGGTCTCTTACTGGTGTGGAGTTCACCAATTGGGCTAGATTGGCTGTCAAGCAAACCACAGGGATCCTCCTGTCTCCACCACCTCTGGGTGAGATTACAGGTGTGTGTCATCACACCAGGCATTTTTACATGTGCACTAGAGATCAAACTTGGGTCTTTATGCTTGCAAGGCAAGTACTTTACAGATTGAATCATCTCATCTCATGAGCCCTCTTCCTTTTAGTTTGGACAGGAAACCCTTTTCACGGGGTGTGTGTGTGTTTGTATAAGGGGAGAGAAAGATTTTCCCCATCCCTCAGTCAGAAGCCAGGTAAATTTCTCAAGTATATCTCATGAGACTATTTCCCAGATTTCTCCTACATCTATAAAAATGGTGTTGTTATCCATTTCTGAGCATATGGATCAACTAACCAGATGCTGGAACTCTGCCTGACTTTAAAAAATGTCAAGGAGATTATTGCCTAATGCAAAGAGTAATCACTGGAAAGGAGAAAGCTTCTAGCATTGCAACACAAACACTCTTGTTCATTTCTTAGGAGTTGGCGAACTTAAGCATTGGGTAGGGTTACCCCTGAGTCAATCAGGTGATGAGACACACTGAATCATTGGAATAGACCTTTTGCTCTGGAGACACTCTTTACCGGCCTATTTGAGTAATGTTAAGAATTGGAACGTAAAGGTGCACAAGAGTGGAGGTAGACATCAGGAACATAGTATTGTCTGTGCTGGTCTGAGTGACCAATAAAAGTACTCCAGCACAAGTACAATTCAGAAAGGGTTTAATAAACAGCCGCTAAACATTGCACCAAAGCATTTGGAAACACAATTTCTACAGAGAGGCAAAGGTTGGGCTTCCACTCAAAATCCCTTAGGACAATCATTAACAGCCCCACCCCACCCCCACCCCCACCCCACATATCCACAAGATTACATTCTAGTCATGAATATACCTACAGACACAGTCTTAAGAACAATGGGACTGGCATGCATTATCCCAGCAATGGCGAGGAAGCAGGGGACAGAAGAAGGAAGGATGAAAAGGCAACCGGCAGCTAATGGTAGGTAGCCTAATCCTCAGGAGCTTTGTTCAGGGGCTGGGCAGGGAGAATGCGTTGCTTTACCTTGGACTTCTGGGATGCTGTGGATTAGTAGAGGTATTCTTATCCAAAGTAGCTGGGATGCTGTCAAGACTGTTAGAAGCAGTCTTCTTGGGAAACACAGTAGTAACTTTCTAAACACCTTTTTGATGTCCAAACAAACTGCCCTCAAGACCCAGAAGGCCCACTGTGACTGTGTGGACTCTGACATCAAAGTGACCCTGGTTTCTTAGTCCTTTCTTCACTTTGGAAAGAGGTACAGGATAGTCTTTGTTAAAGACACTTGTAAGGAGCCCAGGCAAATTAGTCAAAATTCTGGGACTCAGTTTGTCTACCTTATAAAAGTTTTGTATGAATGCCTATCCATTTCAATCACTTTAAGAACAAATGGGAGCAAATGGCCTGTAAATAATAAAAAATTGCCAATAACATTGATGGTTTAACTGATTCAAATAAAAGGAATTATTTACGTGAATCTGCAAGTAATCACTCATAAGACTTGGAGTTCACAAGAGGTCCTTGACACGGCAAGAGCAAAGTGTCCAGTCCTGGCACAGGGGTGCTATATAGATAATATGAAAGAAAAAGTTTGACTTTCAAGGGTCAGTGGCCCTTCCTTTCAGTAACATTTTAGCCCTTAACAACAGCCACCTCTCTTGTCCCATGTAATATTGACTAGATACCTTGGTATAGAGGTGAGTTTCTTATATCCCATGTCTTCGAAAAATTTGAATGCAGGCATTCAACCCAGATCTTTTCATTTCTATTTTTTTCCTTTTTCCTTTAACTAAAAAGTGTTTGATCATTTTTTTCCAGAAAAGTTTGCAAGTGGTAATGAATTCAAAGTAAGCGGTGTCCAGTTGGCTATATGGGGCTCTAAGACATTTAGGGTGAAGGGCTTTGCTGAAGGAGCGGTACACTGAGGTGAGCATGACTTTCCTGAGGGGCTGGAACTGGCAGCGCATCAGTCATCTTGATGTTAGGCTGGCCCAACTAGTCTTACTAACCTGGGGCATACCTGATCGACAGCCATGAGCCTCCACTGCTCTGCTAACCTCCAAGGCAAGGAAGGGTTTGAGGGTCAGTTCAGAGGTTTACACTGACTTCTGCCTTTGCTACCAGTTCTTATGCCTAGTAGATCCTGTTATGGGCATGGGAGATGGCTGACAGGATCCCCCGGGAAAGCCCACCCAGCTTGTCTGCAGAGTGAGTCAGCCATCTGATGTGGACCAGTTAATAACATGGCCCTGGATCTGTGCAGCTTGGACCTCTCCACCAGCCAAGGCTTCTACTATAATAAGTAGTCTCCAGAACTTTCTGCAGTGGGCAGAGTGCAATTGAACACATGCAGTGCCCTCGTCTGGGGGGACTGGCAGCCTAAGATGAGAAACTGTACACATGGCCATGTTGGGCTCTGGGTAACACTAAGCAATGTTTGAGGGACTAGTGTATTTTCTATTCTTATGCTTTTGCTGAGATTCATAATTGATAATTGGGAGTCATAGCTTGGAAGAGGGTTTAAAATAAAAATCCTGAAACACATGAAGGGGAGCCCCTGGGTTTGAGTGCCTGGATGCTTCATGGGGTACAGAGCTCTCTGGTTGCCACGCCAACACTACTATCTACTGCTTGCGGATCATGCCCTTGATAGCTGACTCCCGGTTCACATATGTGGCCCAATAGACTAGATTGAATATGGCAAAGAGCACAGGAAAGATGATGCGGGAAATTTTGTCAACCTTGCTGACACTGTTGTAGGTCTTGGTCTCGGCAGGGCTGTCCTGCACATAGGTGGCTTTGGGAGAAGCAATGATTGTGGGAGTTGAGGAGGCGCTGGGAGCAGCACCCTTGGAGATGGTGGGGAACTCGGTGTCCTTGGCCAGGTTGATGGGATAGGTGGTCCCCACGATGTTGAAGGTGGTGCTTGTTTTCTTTGCAGGGGCTGCTGATGTTTTCTTCTAGAAGGCAGGAAAAAGAGGGGAAATGGGAAGGACAAAGTGAACAAAAGCTGATTAGTTCATTACACAAGACTGTGGGAGGAGGAGCTAGGAGGAGGGACATTAAGGAAATAGGTCATGAAGCCACTAACTAAGCAGGTTCGTGTCTAGAGAGATTGCTTGAAAACAAACAGTTCAAGCCAACCTAGCTCATTTAGCTATGTGGCCTTGGTCAAGTCATTTTTCCTCTGGGAGATTGGATTGCTTCATATATAAAATGAGGATCAAAATACTTGGTAGGTCATTCAGAGGATCAAAGGAAAGAATGTTGATGGGAATCGCTAGGAATTCGTGGAATGCTACACCTGGGTCTTAAGTGTTGTGTGCTTTCATCTTCAGTAGTAGTCCTATGAGGTAGGGAGCTGAAATCACTCCCTCGTGACAGGTAAGAAAATCCAGCATCAGACTGATTGGGCAGAGCTCACTACCCCTCAGGGATGCTGCCTTTGGTCCACAGATGCCCTGTGCTGCACGTTGCTTTCTATAGCACAAGACACTCTGGTTACCCAAGAAAAACTCCAAAAGGCTGTAACTGACCATCCCGGATTCATCTCCTGTGAGGAAGAGAGCTTGGTAATTCTGGAAGGCATGTGTCCTAAAAACATGTTAAATATCATGGCATGTGTGCATGCATTGTTACGCCATGCCATCTTTCATGCAAGCTTGGAAGCACATGGAAGATTTTCAGGCAGAAGCCACAGCTTCCCACGGGGCTGCACAAATGACCCTTTCCAACACTGGAACATCAGAGACAGCCATGCGCTTGCTTTGGCATTGCTCTTTGGGCTCACTTTCTCAGAACCAAGCATATGGGGAAGTGCAAACATGTGTCCATTCATCTCACATCAATGCACTCATGAAAACATGGAGCCTCACTGGGGCTCCCATGCTGCAGACAATGGAGAGGTGGACACAGGTCAGCCTCTATCTGTGTCTAGCTCACTTTAGTCCTCAGGCTTCAGGCTCGGGGGAAGAGAGGGCATATAGGTGAGCTGCTGAAGCACTGGGCTTTCAGGGAGCTCAAGGTTCCTTTCTTAATGCTGCCTTGTTTCCTGGAATCCACAATTTACTTCTTAATTATTTTCTCCCTACCTGTTTCCCTCCTGGGGTTTTCTCTAATCCCACCTTCCTTTATAACCCCCTCTCTCCTCATCCCTATATATGTTCTTCTTTCCTTCCTTTCCTTTTCCTTTTATCTTTTAGCCTCACTGCTATTTATGTTCCCTATCTTAATCACTACTTTTATTCAGTATTTGTAGAACGTCCTGGGTCAAGGCCTATACCTGATAATATTCAGTGTTAAGATTTCCCAGGTCAGCTTCAGTCCCTGTCTCCTAGAGCTCACAGTCCAGAGGAGAGAGATTTGGGAACCCACCATTGTCCTATGGTGTGACTCTAGTTCTGATAGTTTTGAGTAAAGTGATACTGGGATGCTGTAGAGAGAGGGACAGAGTATCTGCAGGTGTCAGAAAGGTGGTACAGAGACAGCCATGGTCTTTCTGGGCTGGCTCATGAAGCTACATGGGAACTCCATCAGATGCATGGGCACAGAAGTGGGCACAGGAAATGAGTGTGCATAGAGAAGGGGCCAGATCTTGAAAGGTCATGCACAAGATCTCCTAGTCACCTTGACCCCGCCAGCTCCAGGTTTTCAGCCTGGGAGGGGATGCTCCTTTAAGTACTAAACAGTCTGACTAATAGGACATTGTGAAAGCAGTATTGTTCTTTCTGTGTAAAGCCTGTAGTCTCATTGCTACAAGTGGAAGAAGGATGGAACTCAAAGGTTTCTAAGAACCTTATAAATGCTTTAAATACTACATGGGACTCATTTATAATTAGCAAAGTCATTGTGTGAATAGAGCCCTGCTGTTAAAAGCTTTTGCTATTAAATAAAATAGTGCTTTACTTGTTTCCCTGCTAATTAACTTGCTTAGTAATTTCTCTTGTGTGGAGATATATATATATATATATATATATATATATATATATATATATATATATATATATAAAGAAAAACTTGAAAAGAAAAAAACAATCACAAGATCAGCCAGACTTTATTAGATGTCTTCACATGTTCTTTCGTTTAGTCATCGGATAAGCTGGCTGTGAGTGGGCCTGTGAAACAATCCCTTGGGTTAACCTCCACAGGTGTTTTCTCTTCTGTAGGTGAAGAGAAGCAGCCATTGATTTAATCACAGCTATTTTTAAGTAATGAAGAAAAAATGTATTTTCATTTCTTTCACCATTTCCAACATGGCACATTTGATTGCAACTATATTTTCCCTGCACTGTCAAATAAGGGAATGAAAGTGGATTGCACAGTGCAGAAAGGACCCCAGGGCAGAAATCACTGGTTAATGTTTCCCTATGTCCACAGACTCTTCCCATTCTCCTTGCTCAGAAATTTAGTAGCTACAATGGAGATGAACTTAATTTGACCAAGATGCACTTTGATTCCTATCTTCCTAGCCAAGTACACGGCTCTTAGGGACAGGGTAAACATTTATTGAATGAAAAAAATGTGATGGTAGCATGTGTGGTGCTGGAAGGTTTTACATGCGTTGCCAGGGGAAATTGGTCAATGATATTTGGAGAAAGCAGAGGACACTGACAGTTGTCACGAGAATGCTGAACACACTGCTATATGGAAGAGACCAGCAAATCAAGAAGTGCTCATCTATGTAATAGGTGTAATAGTGGTACTAAACCTAGCTGGATAATCAATGGCTTATTGATTAGCTAAGAGATCCGCTCAGTAGCAAAGAACCCTTAACTGGAACTGGGATCCACAGCACAATCCTATGGGGACCAAGAACCTGGGCCCAAGGGGAAATTCCCACTAGCAGAGAGCTACAGATAGACTACACCCATTAGAACTTTGCCAAATTAGCAATGTTTGTCTGACTTAACCTATACTGATCTCACTCTCTGATGGAGATTCTATTTGTATTTTTCAGAAGGCAGCAAGAGAGCCATGGACAACCCAATTCCATCAAAAAGACATGAGATGATAGCTGACATCCTGGCAGGAGATGAACCACCCCTGGCCTATCATATAGGGCCCAAATGAAACCCATGAGAAAGTGGCGAGATAAACAAGAGACCTATCATCACAGCAAGTAAAATAACCCATGAAAGGACAATGGAGACAGACTCCAACAATATCCAACACAACACAAAGCAGAAGTCCAGAGACTCTTCAGATCTCAATAATAAGCAGGATCCCACCATGATTCAGGGAACTTAGCAGAAGATGGGGCAGAAAGATTGTAAGAGCCATGGTGGGGGAGAATATCCAGAGACACTGCCCCACTCAACAACAACATATAAAGGGGAAAAATCTGTCTACCTCTTGTGCAATTCATACCCCCCCACCCCATGAAATGATTCAGTATGCACTCTGAGGAGGGTCCTCAATAGGTTGGGGACAGAGAGGACAGAATTAGGGGTACCATCACAAGATTTGCTCATACAATTTATCTAATTACTGACAATAAAGATATTTTTAAAAATGAAAAAATATATTCCTCCAAATTCTCAAGCAGTCTGATATCAAGATAAGAATACATTTTCTTCTAAGAAGCTACTTCATATGAGTCTTGAGATGAGGCAATAAAATGTTTCCCAAGCAAATAAATGTATAGCTCAAGAGTCCTCCTCAGATGATGCTACTTACACAGTGATCCTGGGCCCCAAATGCACTTGAAATCCAACTAAGACTTCTCTCATGGTCTAGTGCCTTTGTCTTAAGCTCCTTACACATCCTCAGCCTTGCCAAATCCCCATTCCCTACAAGTGGAGCAAAGCAATGGAGTATACGTGATGAACAAGATAATCATCAACAACAAAACCTTCCTAAATAAAATAGGCAAAAGACTTGAATAGACAGTTCTCCCCAAAAGATAAGACAAGTGACCAACAGACACCTGAAAAGATGCCTTGTAGCACTAGCTGTCAGGAAAATGCAAGTCAGAACCACAATGAGAAGCACATTTATTAAGATTGCTACTTAAAAAAATTGGAAATAGACGGTGTTGGCATGAATGTGGAAAATTGGACACTTTATCCATTATTGGGAATGTATAATGGTAGAATTGGCACAGGAAAAAAATGTATGATAGAAAAGAGAAAGCCAGGGGGGAGGTACGCTGTAGGGGTAGAAAATGCTGTCCTCAGAAGCCATAGATTATTCCAAGAAAATTTCACTACCACAGGTGGGAGAGTCCAGTAAATTGTTTGTCAGGGAGGACCCTGATGCCCCTGCAATAGCCTGTATGCTATTGCCAACGCTCTTGGCTGCCCACCAGAACCAGATGGTAAGACCCTATTGCTGAATACTCCACATGCTTGGGCTGCAGGTCACTGAGAAATCAAGCTTGAGCTGAGCTGGAAGTCATCTCCCTTTGACTAGCTGTCAGGATGCTGGAAAAAGCTATGCAGCCTGTTGGAGGAGAAAGTCTTCAAGGGTCTTAAACAGCAGTGAACCCTGCAAACTTTACAACTTGCCAGCCAGGCCAAATGTCCCAACTGGAGCAATGGTAGCCTGTCTATTATGAAGGAAGCCAACTGCTCTCTAAATGAATTTGAAGCCTGCTCCATGGAGGGAATTGAAGTCTGGTACTTAAACTCTAATCAAAAGCCTGTGACTGGGGAGATCATAAGCCCTAAGGATGAAACTATTGTTTGGCTAATTGGATATATGTTTTGCACTAAACTATCTTCTAAATACTTCTGTTTATGCCCATATATTAGTGCTTATGTCACTTTGGTTTAGAAAAGCTTCATTTTTCAGATGGTGGTGACCACTGGACAGACTCAAAATTCACCAAAGTACTAAAAAGAAATGACAGTGGAATGTTCAGCACTCAATGAGATATCTCCATCACACTCCCAGGGCTCAGGGACCATTGTGGAAGAGGTGACAGAAAAAAGTCAAAGAGCCAAACTGTCATGGTTTGATACAGGTGTCCCCCACAAACAATTGAATGTGTTCTGATAGATCGATCCTCAGCTGATGGCAGTTTGGGTTTTACAACCTCGATGAAGCTGTGTTGTCAGGGGTGGGCTTATGGGGGTTGTAAGCCAGCTTCCCCTTGCCAGAGTTTGGCACACCTTCCTGCCGCTGTTTGCAGTGCTGTGGTGGAGGTGATGTCCACCCCTCTGCTCATGCCATCGTTTTCCCTGCCAGAATGGAGTCTCCCCTCGAGTCCGTAAGCCAAATAAACCCATTCCTCTACAAGCCGCTTTTGTTTGGGTTCTTTCTGCGCAGCAACTAGAAAGCTGACCACAACAGTTTTGGTACCAGGAGTGGGGTCATCTGTTGCTGCTAGAACCCTGATCGTGTGGCTTATGTTTTTCTGGAAGTGATCTACAGGTGGAATGTGGAAGGATTTGAACCCCTGGCCTAAGAGGTGCCTTGCAGTGCTGTAAGTACAGCGTATTGGATCATTCTGGTCAGAGTTTAAAGACCTGAATGTAATGAGAACTATGTACTGTGAGGTTTGGCTTACGAGGGGGAGAAAGAACTTGGTCAGGACTGTGCCAGAAGCAGTTTGCGTGAGAGGCTTACTGTGTTCTGCCTGCCTGTGTCCTGGGAACCTGTGCAGGGTTGCTTTACGTAAAGATGGACTGGTGTGAGCAGATGGAGATGGCACAGAAAGAAGATCTTTGGGTCGAAACTGCTGCCCGTTTACCTGCAATTGTTTGAGAGATTACAACCACTGAGATTGGGCCAGCTGGTCTGCATTGGAACAACAGGAAGAATGTGGACTCTTTGAAGTAAGGGGCCTGAATGCTTTGATCCCCCCTGGATTAACAAGTTGGTAGCCCACCTGGTTCTGTGGAATGGAGATTGACTAGAAAGAGAGGGTCATTGGATTTGCAACACAGTTTTGTCTTTGAAAAATGGCCATCGGTGTGTGAAGCAGGTGTGCTAGGTTGCCTGCATGGAGCCCGATGGAGCCACGAGGATGAACTGTGGGTTGCAATGGAGACCCAGTGAATTCCAGGACTATGGATGGGTGCCAAGGCGAGCTGCCAATACTGGATGACGTTTTCCTGGACTGTGAGTAGCCGAGCTGGAGGGGCGGAATTGAATCTCCAAGAGACT
>PVHP010028622.1:0-23014 GCA_004024765.1 Zapus hudsonius | reverse complement strand
TCTCTTTCTCTCTCTCTCTTTCTCTCTCTCTTTCTCTCTCTTTCTCTCTCTCTTTCTCTCTCTCTCTTTCTCTCTCTCTTTCTCTCTTTCTCTCTCTCTCTGTATCTCTCTGCTTGAAAATGAATAAATAAAATATTTTTAAAATATATTTTAAAAATTGAATAAATATTTTTATTATCTTTGTCAGCAATGATTTTTTTTTATTTTTATTTTTTAAGGATCAGAAGCTTTTTTTTTTTTTTTTTGAAGTCAGGTCTAGATCTAAAAAGGTACCAGAGGAAATCCGGCCCCCTACTGAATAGATTGTTATTTTTCAGAATTTGTTCCTTAAACAAGAAAGCTCATCACCTTTCAAATGCTGGGATTAAACTGGGCATGGTGGTGCACACCTTTAATCCCAGCACTCAGGAGGCAGTAGGAGGATCCCTGTGAGTTCAAGGCCAGCTTGGAATAACAGTGAGTTCCAGGTCAGCTCAAGCTACAGCAAGACTCTACCTAGAAGCCAAAAACCCCAGCCTCTGTAATGCTGGGATTAAAGGTGAGCACTACCATGCCAGGCTGAGCAAGGGATTTTACAACAAAGGCAGCCTTGGTTTATTGTGTGCTGTGGTTACTGCTAGTGAAGTTGGTTCCTTGAGTTGTGGATAACCTCTGTTCCACAAATGTGACTTCCAGTCACACACATTTACAGAGTGTTGTCAAACGGGTTTGACTGGCGTTGAGAGCTCTGAGCTTGCTTGCTTAGGAACAGATTCTGAAAATTCCCAATTTATTCAGTAGGGGTCAGTCTTCCCCCTGTTACAAAGCGATTTTTGTTCCTGATACTTGGTATCACTGCTCTACTTTCTAGATCTAATTTCAGAACTTTTTACCTGAACTAATTTTAAAGCAACCGACGGAGTCAACGATTTCGTACCAACTTTAGTTAAATACCAGCCCTTACTTTATTCCATCCCTGCAGGCTTGCTAAGAGGCATATGTATGGCTGCTGAACACACTGGTGCATGCCTGCAGTCCCAGCACTGGGGAGACCAGTCAGGGTGGCTACATGGTGAATTCAGGGCCAGCCTGGGGTATAGAGTGAGGCCCAGCGGTTAAGGCACTTGCCTACAGTGCCTAAGGTCCCGGGTTCAATTCCCCAGTACCCACATGTGCCAGACACACAAGATGGTGGCCCTGGTGAGCTCTCTCTCTCTCTCTCTCTCTCTCTCTCTCTCTCTCTCTCTCTCTCTCTCTCTCTCTGCTTGAAAATGAATAAATAAAAAAATTCATTTAAAAAAGTTCAATTTCTTTAAAAAAAAAAAAAACAGCTGGGCATGGTGATGGTGCACGACTTTAATCCCAGCACTCAGGAGGCAGAGGTAGGAGGATCACCATGAGTTCAAGGCCACCACTCCACAGTGAATTCCAGGGTCAGCCTCGGTGAGACCCTAAAATCCAAAACCAAACAACGCCACACACCAGGCTCGGGAGAGGACTCAGTAGAGTCTTACTCTAGCCCAGACTGGCCTGGAACCTCTGGTGATCCACCCACCACCATGCCTGGCTGAGAGAAAGAGAGCTAGGCTTCTTTGGGGGTCAGTCGTTTGGAAGCCCCTTTATACGTCTGGGTCTCAATCCTGCACCAGGCCTGGAGGTAAACCAAAGTATCATTTTTTCCTGTTCTTTCCTTCCTTCTCTTTGTTTCCTTCTTTCTCAGTTTCAGTGTCCATTTCTCAAATTTCAGGGGCTAGGAACATGGCTCAGTGGCTAAAGGTGCTTGCTTGCAAAGCCTTCCAGCCCAGGTTCGACTCCCCAGTACCCATGTAAATGGATGCAAAAAGTACTGCAAGCATTTAGTGTGCCCGTACACTCCCCCCCACTCCAACCAGTATTCATTTGTGTGTGGGAATTTGTGTGATGGCATTATAGATGTGTGCTACCAAAACATGCGCAAAGAGGTGATTTTAGGAAAACGTTATATTTTCATATTAGAGAAATTATTGGCCCAGCTACCATAGCATTTTGTTTATAATCATATGTTTATTATATTTTGTGAATCAAGGTCTTACTGATACAGGATTTGGGGCCCAGGGGGGATCTAATTCTGTGAAAATGCAGATTTCAGGCATATGGACCCCAACATTTGGGTCCTTATCCAATTTAGAATTGAAAAATGAACTTTAAGAAGGATATGTTATGAATTATGAGGTTTATTTTAGGGCGAATTAGGATCAGAGGAAGGCTAGCTCAAGCCAAAGGGAATCCCCCCCTGCACCCTCACACTCAGGAAAAGCTAAGAGATAGGACAGGAAGCAAGCCAAGTAAAATATATATTTTTATTTACTTAATTGTGAGGAGAGGATGAGAGGGAAAGTGAGAAGTAGGAATACTCAGGCGAAAGGAAGTGCCTTGCTTTGGGGGGAGAGAAACACGCTTGTGTTCGGGTGGAACCACAGGTTAGGCTCCGTTATGGATGGAACATCCATTTAGGATGAGCCTCACACATCAGACTCGGGTGTGTGAGGGAGGGATCTGATTGGTTGGTGGACCCGAGAGATTGACTGGGGGGGGGCAGCCCCCAGGTGTGCTGAGGTGAGGGAGAAGCAGGAAGGTGCTGCCCCAGAGTGTTGCTTACAACAATCTTGGATGAGAATGGATCAGATGCGAGTTCTAATCCTGCCAGGGCAGGCTAGGCGGGATCCATGTTCTCCTTGAGCCTCTGCCTCTGGCTGCTGCCTATAAGAAGCTATCTCTCTCCTTCATTTCTCTGTAGCCCAGGCTGGACCCTCAAGGGCCCTAATGTCTCAGCTTCCCAAGTGCTAAGGACTAGATGCCTGAGCCACGTGGACCAGCAAGTTATGAATGACTTGAGGAGGCTTTTATTGAATTGCCGCTCTTTCGATGCTTTTGATGACTTTGTTTTTCTTATAGAGACGAAAACTACATCTCAGCCCTGAGCACTGTAGTAACTTTTATGTGGAACAATATGGGAAAATGTTTTTCCCAAATTTAACAGCTTATATGAGTTCTGGACCACTTGTTGCTATGATATTAGCCAGACATAACGCCATCTCTTACTGGAAAGAACTTTTGGGACCAAGTAATAGTTTACTAGCCAAGGAGACACACCCAGACAGGTAATTTTCCTGGGGTGGTGGAGGGAATGGAATCATGTGTGAAAATGAAAATAAAGAAGAAATCCAATCTAGTTGCAATGAAAGTTTTTTGTCTCTTTCTTTGCATGTGTTTGTGTATGGTATGCATGCATGAGTGTGTGTGTAGTAGAGGCCAGAGATCCACCTTGGGGGTTTCCCATAACTGCTCTTCATCTTTTTCTTTCTTTATTTGCAAGCAGAGAGAGAGAGAAAAAAAAAAAGCACACCAGGGCCTCCAGCTGTTGTAAACAAACTCCAGATGCATGCACCACTTTGTGCATCTGGCCTTATGTGGGTACTGGGGAATCGAACCCGGGTTGTTAGGCTTTGCAGGCAAGCACCTCAACCGCTGAGCCATCTCGCCACCCCTTTTCTTTTCTTTTCTTTCTTTCATTCTTTTTTATTTTTTTTTTAAGACCAGGTCTGTTACTGAGCCTGGAGCTCAGCAATGCAGCTAGACCAGGCAGCCAGCACGCCCCTGGGATCGTCCTCTCTGCCTTCTCAGTGCCGGCATTAGGACATCGCCTGTGTTTTTTATCTGGGAAACAAACTCAGGGATTTTTTTTTTTGTTATTGTTGTTGGTTTTTTGGTTTTGTTTGTTTTTGTTTTTCGAGGTACACCCTACCTCAAAAAAAAAGGCATTCATGTGAAGAAAAGGATGTCAGCTTGCTGGGATGGGCAACATGTCTGGTTTGCTTTCAGCCTCAGAGCAGTTTATGGCACAGATGACCTGAGGAACGCACTTCACGGCAGCAGTGACTTCGCTGCAGCAGAAAGAGAGATCCGGTTCCTGTTTCCTGAAGGTACGTTGCAGGTGACGGCTTCTCAACTCGCCTCTGTCCTTGGCTTTGTAAGCTTGGGTTTCATTTTAAAGCGGTAACTAGGAAGCATGATAGAATTGTTCTCCAAATATGATTTATCATCATTCCTCTTAAAAATATTTATCTAGCCGGGCATGGTGGCACACGCCTTTAATCCTAGCCCTCGGGAGGCAGAGGTAGGAGGATCGCCATGAGTTCAAGGCCACCCTGAGACTACATGGTGAATTCCAGGTCAGCCTGGGTTAGAGCGGAACCTTACCTTGAAAAACCAAAAAATATATATATATATATATCTAAGCCAGGTGTGGTGGTTATGCCTTTAATCCTACCACTGGAGAGGCAGAAGTAGGAGGATTACCCTGAGTTCAAGGCCAACCTGGGACTAAGACTGAATGCCAGGTCAGCCTGGGCTAGTGTGAGACCCTACCTTAATAAAGAAAAAAAAATCATCTATTTACGTATGTGTCTTGTCTCTGCAAATGAATGCAGATGCAAGGGCCACTTGGTGCCTCTGGCTTTCCGTGGCTGCTGGGGAATTGACTCTGGGCCAGCAGGCTTTGTGAGGAGATGCCTTTAACCACTGAGCCCCAGATGTTCTACTTGAAGCCAGAAATGGAAAGTCAGCATCTCTCATGGAATTAAATGGTGCCCTGTAGGCCACTTTTTGTTGGTTCTGGTTTGAGACAGAGTCTCAAGTACCCCAGGCTGGCTTCAAACTGGCTCTTCAAGGATGACCTTGACCTTCTGATACTCCTGCCCCCCCCCTCCAGAGCGCCGGGATGGTTTCCCAGGGTTGGGGAAGTTGAGGCCAGGCCTGCATACATGTTTGGCCAGCACTTTGCCAACTGAACCACATCCTCACATCGTAGGCATCAAGGATTAGAGACTCTATTACATTAAGAGAAGGAAAGAAGAGAAAGTTCAGAGAGCTCCTGCCATGAGGGAGGTGAGAGGCCTTAGGCAATCTTTTCTGAGGTGTGTGTGTGTGTGTGTGTGTGGCTTTACATGGATGCTGGGGAATTGAACCCATGATGGCAGGCTTAGCAAGCAAGGACTTCTAACTACTGAGCATCACATTAGCCCTCTTCCTTTTCTTTTGATCCGGACATAATAGGATTGCTCTTGCTCTTTTATGTGGTAGTTGTTTGTTTAATGACCAAATAATGTGTAATGAGAATGTATTTGTATTTGCAGTGATTATTGAGCCCATTCCAACTGAACAAGCAGCCAAGGACTATTTAAATTTATATGTAACACCAACTCTGCTTGAAGGACTCACAGAGCTGTGTAAGCAAAAACCAGCAGATCCCCTTGTAAGACATTATTTGTATTATTTACAGCTTTCATATGTAAAACTGTTGATGTTTTTGTTTCCTGGGACGTTTTAGCCTTGTTATGAGACTTTTGAGTGGTTCTTAAGTTACTTGCTTGATAGAAAAATCAAGCTGCTTGTTAAACATTGAAGTGACACAATCACTGAGCTTCAAAAGAACAAAAACATATTCAGCAGCCAGACAAAACCTGTTTCTTCCTTTAATATTCCTTGCCCAGACAGTTACTAAACCTCAAGAAATATAGAGATCATTTTGTCTGGAGTTTTCAGACACAACCAGAGCACACTTTTTGCTGTTGCTTTTTAGGCAGGGTCTCACTCTGTATCCCAGGCTGGCCTCAAATTCACAGCAATCCTCCTGCCTCAGCTTCCTGAGTACTAGGAATACAGATGTGAGCACCCATGCCCAGCTCTATAATTTTGTTATTTGAAACAGCAGAAATTTCAAAAGTATCAGTGCTATTTGTTTGCTAATTTATTTACTGGTGGTTTTGAAATCAGGGTCTCTTATAGTTCAGGCTCGCCTTGAACGAAATATGTAGCCCAGGTTGACCTTGAACTCCTGATTCGGCTACCTCTGCCTCCAACTACTGAGAGTACAGGTGGAAGCCACCATGCCCAGTTTCTTTCCTAGTTCCTGTGAGCAAATACTTGACAGGAAGCAGCTGAAAGGAGGAAAAGGTGGATTCTGGCTTCTAGTTGTTTGTTTGTCTGGTATTCTTGAGACAGGGTCTCACTCTAGCCTGAGCTGAGGGGAACTCACTCTGTAGTCCAGGATGGCCCCAAGCTCATGGTGATCCACCTCAGATTCCCTAGTGTTGGAATTCAAGGTGTGCACCTCCACGCTGGCTTAATGTTTATTTATTTTTTTGCTTTTTGTTTATCTGTAAACACACAGAGAGAGAGAGAGAGAGAGAGAGAGAGAGAGAGAGAGAGAGAGAGAGAGAATTGGTACACCAGGGCCTTCAGTCTCTGCAAATGAACTACAGATGTATACACTATT
This sequence comes from Zapus hudsonius, assembly GCA_004024765.1. NCBI lineage: Eukaryota > Metazoa > Chordata > Mammalia > Rodentia > Dipodidae > Zapus > Zapus hudsonius. The sequence continues at coordinate 16,719 of PVHP010028622.1, read as the reverse complement.
TAATATGGCTTTATGTTGATACTGGGGAATCAAACTCGGGTCATCAGGCTTAGCAGGCAAACGTTTTAACCACTGAGTCATCTCTCCAGCCTTGTTTTTTATTTTTTATTTTTATATTTATTAAGGTTTACAAACCCGAGTGTGGTGGCACAGGCCTTTAATCCACTTGGGATGCTGAGGTAGGAGAATCATTGTGAGTTCAAGGCCACCCTGAGATTACATAGTGAATTCCAGGTCAGCCTGGGCTAGAGTGAGACTCTACCTCGAAAAGGAAAAGAAAGAAAGAAAGGAAGGAAGGAAGGAAGGAAGGAAGGAAGGAAGGAAGGAAGGAAGGAAGGAAGGAAGGAAGGAAGGAAGGAAGGAAGGAAGGAGACAATTATTTATTTGCAAGGAAAGAGAATCCGAATGGGTGCACCAGGGCCTCCAGCCACTCCAGTTGCATACACCAGTTGTACATCTGGCTTTGCATAGGTCCTGGGGCATTGCAGGCAGGTGCCTTCACGGCTGAGCCATCTCTCCAGCCCAGAAGATCTGATTTTAAACAGGGTCCAGGTCTCCTGGGCTGGCCTCAATGTGCTATGTCCAGGTATGACTTTGAACTCTTAGCCTCCTGCCTCTCCCTCCCAAGCGCTCTGCCACCTTAGATCTTTAACGCCCTGCTGGGGCCAGGATAACCCCAGAGCTTCATGGGTGCTGGGGAAGCGCTTATTAACGCATCTGTATCCCCAGCACCTCGATTTTCCTACTGTTTTTTGTTTGTTTTGAGGTAGGGTCTCAACATAGCCCATGCTGACCTTGAACACAGTCTGTAGTCCCAGGCTGGCCTTGAACTCACCACAGTCCTCCTACCTCTGCCTCCAGAGTTCTGGGATTAAAGGCATGTGCCACCATGCCTGGCTATTTTCTTATTCTAAAAATAATTTTGAGGGCTGGGGATACAGCTCAGCTCATAGAGTGTTTGGCTAACATGCACAAGCCCTGTGTTCAATCCCAAGCATCACATAAGCTGGGTGTGGTCATGGTTATCCTAGTACTAAGGAGGCAGAGGCAGGAGAATCAGAAGTTAAGGGTCACCCTCAGATACATATGAGTTTGAAATCAGCCTGGGCTGTATAAGACCCTGTCCAAAAAAAAAAATCTTGGGGCTGGGGCTGGTGAGATGGCTTAGCAGTTAAGGTGTTTGCCTGCAAAGCAGAAGGATCGGATTTCCATTCCTCAGTACCCACGTAAAGCCAGATGCACAAGGTGGTACATGTGTTTCAAGTTCATTCACAGTGGCAGGAGGACCTGGCATGCCCATTATCTCTTGTTTGTCTCTCTTCTATCTCTAATTGAAATATATATATAAACTTAGCAGTCAAGTCACTTGCCTACAAAGCCGAAGGATCCAGGTTTGATTCCCTAGTACCCACATGAAGCCAGATACACAAGGTGGCGCATGCATCTGGAGTTTTTAGTAGCTAGACACCCTGGCGTGCCCATTCTGTCTCTCTTTATCTGCCTCTTTCTCTCGCTCTCTCTGATAAGTAAATAAATAAAATTTTTTTAATCTCGATAGATACAGTATATATTGAAAGGAAATACTTTGGGGCTGGGAGATAGCTTCGTGAGTAAAATGTTTAACCTGCAAATTTGGAGGCAGAGATAGGCTAGCTTCCTTGGTGAGAGACAGGCCAGTGAGAGACCCTGACTCAAAAATTCTTGGGGAGGCTGGGGAGGTGGCTCAGCAGTTAAAGGCACTTCCTTGCAAAGCCTGATGGTCCGGGTTCCATTCCCTAGTACTCATAGAAAGCCAAACGTACGAAGTCGTGCATCCATCTGGAGTTCATCTGCAGGGGCGGGAGGCCCTGGTGTGTCCTTTCCCTCTGTCTCTCATCTCTCTCTTTCCTTCTCTCAACTTGTGAAATATATATATGTATATATATATATATATATATATATATATATATATATATATATATGTTTTAAAATAAAATAAAACTCCTAAGGATAAGACAGGTGTGGTGGTGCATGCCTTTAATCCCAACACTGGGGATGCTGAGGTAGGAGGATCCCCTGAGATCGAGGCCAGCCTGGGGCTACAGAGTGACTTTCAGGTCAGCCTGGGCTACAATGAGACCTTACCTCACAATATCCACACCCCCAAAAAATCCTGAAGATAGCACCCAAAGCTGTCTTCTAGCCTCCACACATGTGCACACACACACATGCACACATACAACACACATGCGAAGAGAGAAAATATATATTTAAATGTTTGTTAACTTCAGGTTCTCTGTTTCCATAGATATGGCTAGCTGATTGGCTGCTGAGAAACAACCCCAACAAACCTAAACTTCATCTCTCTTCAGCAGGACAGGAGCCTTGAAGTCCTCCAAGAACAAAGAGTGAGCGATCTTCAAACCTGTGGGTCCGCTTTTTAAAGAAATTTCTTTCCAAAGGGTTCATTGAACTAAATGAGACAATTTCCTAAGAATAAATATTAAAGAAATAACTGTGATCTATAGAGCAGATAACATTTAAGGTAAAATACAGATTTGGTGGTATGTTTTTAGTAATGATGTAATATTAAGTAGAAATTTTATTATAAAATTTCTGAAACACATATCCTATTACCTAGAATAGATGCATAACATTTTTTTACATTTATTTTCTGTGCTCAGGAGATGGCTCAGCAGTTAAAGGGGCCTGCTTGCAAAGCCTAGGTTTGATTCCCCCGTACTGAAGTAAAGCCAGATGCACAAAGTGGCACATGAATCTGGAGGGTTTTTTTTGAAGGGGCAGAAGGCTCTGGTGTGCCCTTTCTCTCTCTCTCTCTCTCTCTCTCTCTCTCTCTCTCTCTCTCTCTCTCTCTCTCTCTCTCTAAAATTTTGAAAAAAATGGCCCATGCATCTGGAGTTTATGCATAGTGGCAAGAGGCCCTGACCCATGTGTATGCATCCCCCCCTCCACCAAACTAAATAAAAAAAATTTAGGGGACTGGAGAGCTGGCTCAGCAGTTCAGGTACTTGCCTGTAAAGCCTAACGATCCATGTTTGATTCTTCAGTACTCATGCAAAGCCAGGTGCACAAAGTGGTGCATGCATCTGGAGTTTGTTTGCAGCGGCTAGAGGCCCTGTGTGTTCATTCTCTCTGTCTGCGTCTCTCTCAGCTTGCAAATAAATAAATTTGAAAAAATAGGGACTGGAGAGATGGCTCAGTAGTAAAGGTGCTGGCCTGCAAAGCCTAAGGACCTGAGTTCGATTGCCTAGTACCCAGGTTAAGTCAGATGCACAAAGTGGCACATGCATCTGGAGTTCATTTGAACTGGCTACAGGCCCTGGTGTGCCCATTATCTCTGCCTGTCTCCTATCTCTCTGCTTGCAAATAAAAAGTGAGTGCTTGCACTGTGGGGCACTCACGGTTGCTTGCTCTCCTACTAATTGGCCTCATTAGTGGCCAATTTTGTTGTTGTTGTTTGAGGTAGGGTCTTGCTCTAGCCCAGGCTCACCTGGAATTCACTGTCTCAGGCTGGCCTCGTACCTCAGCCTCCCAGTGCCAGGATCAAAGGCTGCACCACCAGCTGGACCTTACTCTCAATTTTTTTTCTTTTTCTGATGGATCATGCCTTTAATCCCAGGACCCAAGAATTCCAGGCCAGCCTGAGACTACATAGTGAATTCCAGGTAAGCCAAGGCTAGAGGGAGACCCTACCTTGGAAAATAATGGGGAGATGTAGAACTTGAATTCAGCCAGGTGAGGGCTGAGTCTCATTCGAGGGATGCTCCCTCCCTCTCCCTCCCAGTTGTCCTGTGAGGAGAAGATGCTGCCCATGGAATGCTTAAAATCATGGGCTGCACAGAGCAGTTTTTAATAACTAATATTAGTATTTTCGTTTATTTATTTGCAAGCAGAGAGATAAAGAGAAGAGAGACAGAGAGAAGGGGTGCACCAGGGCCTTCAGCCTCTGCACACCAATTGCAGACACATGGGCCGCTCTGTGCATCTGGCTTTCCGTGGGTGCTGGGGAGTTGAACACGTGCCTTAACTGTTGAGCGCCTCTCCAGCCCTCTTTCTGTCTTTCTTTGGGTGTCTGTTCATTTTATAAAGGGATATCACTTTTTTTGCACGAAAGGCTTAAATTGAAATATGCAAACATCATTTCATGCTACCTGCCTGTTGCAGTCAGTTTTCTGGTTGCTGCACAGAAAGAACTCAAGCAAAAGCGGATTGTGGAGGAAAGGGTTTATTTGGCTTACGGACTCGAGGGGAGACTCCATCCTGGCAGGGAAGATGATGGCATGAGCAGAGGGCTGGACATCACCTCCGCCACAGCACTGCAAACAGCGGCAGGAAGGTGTGCCAAATACTGGCAAGGGGAAGCTGGCTTATAACCCCATAAATCCACCCCAACAACACAGCTCCATCGAGGTTGTAAAACCCAAATTGCCATCAGCTGAGGATCGATCTATCAGAACATATTCAATTGTTTGTGGGGGACACCTGGATCAAACCATGACATTGCCTTTCTCCTATAGCTGCATTGATCACTGCTGTGCACAGTGTTGAACAAACCCTTTATCCAAGATGGTTTAGGTGGTTTTAAATTCTTTAAATAAAGGTGTGAAAATACTTCTGAATAGTGGGATTATAAAGTCTTTTTGCTTGAAATTTTCTTTCTAAATTTCTAATCACCATGTATGACCATTATAAGCAAGTGTTGTGCTGTTTCTTTGTCCCAGGCTGACCTGGAACTCCCAGCCATCACCCCCTCTCCTGGGGAGTCTTGGTGAAAGGCAGGTGCCACCACACCCACCTAGAGCTACGTTCCCGATGCGGATTATTGATAACTAATGGAAGCAACGCGGAGAGAGAGTTTTGGGTCCCTCTCCCCCTCCTCCTCCGAGTTCGTGTCCTCTAATGCAAAAAGAATTTACACACAGGGACAGAAATAAATTTTAATTAGGCATATTTATTCTAATTTTAAATTTAGGGAAAGGGGAATTGGATGGAGAAGTCTCCCAGTCACCATGTGGGACGTTACCGAGTTCTCCAGGCACCAGTGGGGGGAGAACACGAGCCAGAGAGTTTCCTAAAACTCGTGTTCAGCTAAATAAGCAAAGAGAAAGCTCCCATTAGGAGAAGGAGAGGTTCGGGAGGGAAGAGGCCTGGACCCTGCCCCCGCCCCGCCTCCATTGCCACGTGGGGGAGAGTCAGGGAGACAGCCGATTGGCTCACACCTGACCAATCAGCCCCTAGGTTGGAGCTCTAGCGGCTACCTGGCCCTCAAGGGGAGGGGCCGCCTCTGCGGAGGTCTGGCGTCAGCAAGGCGCTGGCGAGAGGCGGCCATTGCCTTTAATGCCTCGGTTGGCTGAACTCGGCGCCTGCGGCCCCGATGAATGGGGTGATTAACTGGGACATAACGGCCCCTTCGCAAGGCTCCCACGGGAGTCCCACACCGGAACTACCGAAGGGCGGGCGCTTCAGGCGCCCTCACCGCCCCGGGGCCACCGAGAGGCCGGGGGGCACCCACGCTGCGCCTGCGCAGTCGGCCGAGGCGGGAGGACCGCGCTGCGCCTGCGCAGTCGGCCGAGGCGGCGCTCCCCTGGCCTCTGCGCCTGCGCGCTCGGAGCCCGAGTGGTGGGAAACGGAGAAAGTCTCGGGAAAGGTGGTCGGCGCCCTCCGTCGTGGCTGGACTGAAGGGCGCGGCTCCGTGCAGAAGGGACGCGGGCCGGGCGACCTGTCCACTCAGGAGCCGGTGAGCGAGGGAAGACCCCCGGAACCCCGCTCTCCTGACGGTACCGTCAGCACGTGCGGGATGGCGCTCGGGTTTGCGCTCAAGAGCCTAACCTGCAAAGGGACCAGAGGGTCAGGCACCATTGGTCGGAAGCGCCTCGTGGTTCCCAGTAATGGTTTTCCTCTTTGTAATGAAAAATACATTTTATTCTGATCGCAAAAGGAACATGAAAAAGACATACTCGTTATTCTAATTTTTTTTATTTTTTAAAGGTATATTTAATAAGCCAGGTGTGCTGGCGCAAGCCTTTGAACCCAGCACCCAGGAGGCAGAGGTAGCAGGATCAGCATGAGTTCAAGGCCACCCTGGGACTACATACTGAATTCCAGGTCAGCCTGGGCTAGAGCGAGACCCTGCCTCAAAAATCAAAAACAAAGACATTTTATTTATTAGCAAACAGAAGAGAAAGGGACAGAGAGAATGGGCACCCAGGGCCTCCAGATGCACGTGCCTCTTTTCACTTGGCCTTACCTGCCTACTGGGGAAGCAGATTCAGGATCTTAGGCTTTGCAGGCAGGCAGCTTAACAGCCCAGACATCTCCCCAGCCCTATTCTTGAGTCTCTGGAATTCCCTTCCTGCACTGATCTACCAGGAAGGAAAGTTTGTATCTCCTGAGCCTTCCTATATCCTGCCCCCAACGGAGAGGGCTGCAGGCCTGGGAACAACAGCATCAGAGATCCACCCAGGATGACTCAAATCACCACAAACCATCACAAGAAGGAGGTAGAGATAAGGAAAAATTCCTGGAAGTAAATGGAGCTGTGAACAAGACACCCTGCCTCAAAGGAGGTGTGAGGCAAGGACTGTCCCAAAAGTTGACCTCACACACCCCCATGTGGCCTGAGACACACACACCAAATTAGTTAATATATTTTTTTTAAAAGCCAGGCATGATGGCTCACACCTATAATCCCAACACTCAGGAGGCTGATCTAGGAGGATGGCCATCAAGGCAGTTCAGGGCCAGCCTGGGCTAACGTGAGATCCTGCTCAAAAAGAAAAACTCCATGGTTAAAAGTCACATGCTTGTAAAGCCTGCCTGCCCAGGTTTGATTCCCCAGTACCCACATAAAGCCACTTTGCAGTGACTAGAGGCCTTGATGTACCCATTCTCTCTTCTCTGTGTGCAAATAAATCATGTTAAAAATTTTCCACTTCTGCCTTTAGTCCCAGCACTCAGGAGGCAGGAGGATCGCCATGAGTTTCAAGCCACCCTGAGACTCCAGAGTGAATTCCAGGTCAGCCTGGGCTAGAGCAAAACCCTACCTCGAAAAAACAAAAGAAAAAAAATTAACAAATAAATAAATAATATATTGAGGGAAATGACTTAGATTTTCATCCCAAATATTTAGGTAAGTTACTCAACTTCATTAACTTTAATGGGGAAAAAGTGACCCAAATTAGTTAAGGGTCATTTTTTAAAGAAAATGTGATATTAAGATGCTGCAGCCTAAACAGAGTGAGGGGTCAAAACTTACCAAAGGGGCTGGAGAGATTACTCAGTGGTTAAGGCACCGCCTGCAAAGCGTAACGACTGGTGAGATTCTCCAGTCACCACGTGAAGTCAGATGCACAGAGTGGGCGTGTGCATCTGTGCAGTTCCTTTGCAGTGCCTCGAGGCCTTGGTGCCCCATTCTCTCTCTGTTTATCTACTGTCTCTGCTTGCAAATAAATAGATAAATATGATGGGGGGGGAAGCTGAGAAGTGACAGTGCAGTGTTTTTGGAAATGGCCACGGGCAGTAGGAAGCAGGATTACCTGCTTGGAGACTTAATGGAGCCATCGTTAAGCTGGGTTGCAGTGCCAAGACCTGATTTCTAGATCTGGTCACAGTCTGAGGCTCTGGGAAGACATACATTACGGGGACACTCTCAGTGCCTATGTTGCCTATTGATCTTAAACCAGCTGCTGATGGAGACCTCAACCTCCACTCCTATCACCTGACAGATGAATGAGAAAGGGGTTCTTGTTCTTAAAATGAGCATTCAGTTTACCTTTCCTATTCCTCTTGCCTTCCTGCTGTTCCAGAAAAAAAAAATCACAATTCTATTCACCTTGCAGCTAAGGAAGCACATCCACAGCCACATGTGGCCTGCTTACATCTTCTGAGCTAGAATAGTGGCTGAGGGGAAGGGCCAGGCAGGGTGCTGAGGTGTGTTGATGGCTCTCAGAGGGTCCAGGGCTCCCCTGAAACCACAGACACTCTGGGTTGGAAGTGTCATTAAGGCCACGTTCTTTATGGTGGTCTCTGTGTGTGTGTGTGAGAGAGACAGAGAGAGACAGAGAGAGAAATAGTTTTGGGGAGAGATTAGTAGTCAATATTGTAGAGATAAATTATGAATATAAGAATATTTAGTAATAAAAGTTTAAAAAATGGCTAATTATAATTGGCTCCAGCCAGAGGCAAATGAAATGAGCAGCTTCTGAAAATTTTCTAACAGAAGTAATTTAAAATAAACCAGGGAGGGAAGAGGAGGAAAATAAAGACCCCCCCCCAGCTCAAGGAATGAAAACAATCCCCAAGAACCTGCTCCTCAGACCCCTCACTCTGTTTAGGCTGCAGCATCTTCAGAATATCACATTTTCTTTAAAAAATGACCCTTAACTAATTTGGGTCACTTTTTCCCCATTAAAGTTAATGAAGTTGAGTAACTTACCTAAATATTTGGGATGAAAATCTAAGTCCTTTCCCTCATTATATTATTTATTTATTTGTCTTTTTGAGGTAGGGTCCAGGCTGACCTGGAATTCACTGTGAGCCTCCTACATCTGCCTCCCTTCAGCCCCCGACCCAGAGTGCTGGGTTAAAGGCACACTCCCCCACACCCCCACACCAACACTATTTTATTTTACTTTCTTGTTTGGGGGAGAGATTAGCAGTCAATATGGTATAGATAAACAAATATTCTCAAACTCATCCAGCTATCATAAAATATTTTCCCGAAGACCCGACTGTTAGGCCAGCTGTAACTCACTCAGAAGCCTCAGCTCTGTCAACTGGAATCTTCATTTAGGCCTATGATTAGATAAAGATAATGCAGGTTTATATTCTCAGAAGTTCATAAGTAAACAACTTTGAAAGACACGCAACAGAAAAAGTGACAGTCTAGAAAAAATAATGGGAATTCAAGTCCTTAACTCAAGCCAAAATCTATTGCCATCTGCTCTTCACAATGACACAGCAATAAGATGTATAAATTAAATAAATAAGTCACAGACCATGAAAGAATTTCCCAAAAGAGGCCTGCAAACAGATGCAAAGTAAAACCAACTGAAATCTAAGTATTTATTGATTGATAGATAATTCAAAGGAGTTCTCAGAACATTCCAGATGATCTGAAATCACATGCACCCTACTGGGACAGTGTGCACTGTGAACTGTGACCTTAGACTTGGGGACCTGCAAGTGATTGTTTCAAAACACAAAGCATCAAATAAAAACGCGAAACTATTGGTTGAAAATTTGATGTTTTTTTGGTAAGGCCTGGTCAGTGGACTCCATAGGGAAACAGACCTGGCAGGTTTTTTTTTTCTCTCTCTCCCCTATCTCTCTAACAATAAATAAATAAATAAATAAATAAATAAATAAATAAATAAATAAATAAATAAATAGTTAAACAAAGCTCAAATATTAAGCTAAATATGTAAGGGGTGAGGAGATGGCTCAGTGGTTCAAGGTACTTGCTTGAAAGCCTGGTGGCCTCAGCTCATTCCCCAGGATCCATGTAAAGACAGAGGTACTAAAACGGTGTGTGCATTTGGAGTTCATTTGCAGGAGAAAGAGGCCCTGACCCAAAATATTTTTTAAAAATATTAAGAGGGGCTGCACATGGTGGCTCATGCCTTTAATCCCAGCACTTGGAAGATAGAGGTCAGAGGATCATCATGAGTTCAAGACCACCCTGAGTCTACATAGTGAATTCCAGGTCAGCCTAGGATAGAGTGAGACTCTATCTCAAATAGATATAGATGTAGATATAGATATAGATATATAGGTGTTAAAGAGATGGTTAAAGGCGCTTGCTTGCAAAACCTGACAGTTGAGGTGTAATTCTCCAGTACCCACATAGAGCAGATGCACAAAGCAGTGCATGTATAAATAATTTAAAATTAAAGATAGGGCTGTAGAGATGGCTTAGCAATTAAAGGCACATGCTTGCAAAGCCTAATGAGCCCAGTTTGATTCCCCAGAATTCAGGTAAAGCCAGTTTCATAAAGTGTCTGGAGTTTGCAGCAGTGGGAGGTCCTGGTGTGCTCTCTCTCTCTCTCTCTCTCTCTCTCTCTCTCTCGCTCTCGCTCTCGCTCTCGCTCTCGCTCTCGCTCTCGCTCGCTCGCTCTCTCTGTCTCTCTCTCTGTCTCTCTCTCTCTCTGTCTGTCTCTCTCTCTGCAAATAGTCAAAGGAGGGGCTGAAGAGATGGCTCATAAGCCTGAGGACCTGAGCTCAGCCTCCAGCACTCATGTAAAAGTCCAGGTGTGATCTCAACGCTAAAGGGCAGAGAGGGTTGCTGGGGTTAACTAGTCAGTGGGTCTGACTGGAAAATGGTGAGCTCCAGGTTTAGTGAGAGACTATCTCAAGGAAACGCAGAGGAAGAGGAATACAGAGGACACCTGACGTCTTCCTCTGGTTTCTGCACCTGTGTGGATGGGGCCTGTGCACCTGCATGCATGCATGCATGCATACAACACCAAAACTAAACTAAACTAAAATAATAAATGGTCCAAGCCAGGCATAGTGGTGCACATCTTTACTCCCTTTATTTGGGAGGCTGAGGTAGGAGGATTGCCATGAGTTGGAACTGGAAGTCAGCCTGGCTAGAGTGAAACCCTACCTCAGAAAAACAAAAGAGAAAAGAAGGGCACAAAGGGACCCAGGCTGGAAGGCAGTGCTGGCAATCCCAACAACAGGGAGGGTCTGCATCTGCTGCACAGGGACCATCCACCATGATCAGCATGGGAATGCAGGGTGGGCTGTTGGTGAGCGAGTTCCATGAACCACAGCTGACACTGTGAGCTCTGGACCAGGCAGCATTCTACCCACCTCACAGACGGTCACTCCAGGAATACCCAGGAGGGTAGTGCTGTGATTTTACTAACAGGAAATGGAGGCCAGGCAAGAGGCCTGCCCAGGCCTCCCAGCAGTGGCAGAGCCAGGATCCATCAATCACGAATCTGTTCATTCACAAGGCAGCGTTGGAGACACTATCCGCGGCCTCTCCTTCACAGGCTACGGCAGGGCTGGTCGGCGTCCATGAGGAACAAGGTAAATACTCATTGCATTTATCTGCTATTTTGTTTTAAGCATTTATGTTTATGGGGAAAACATGAGTCTTTGAGAGAGACAGAAATATATAACATAAACAGGGATATAGACAGATGAAGATTAGATATACATAGATATAGATATAGATTATAGATATAGATGATAGATATAGATATAGATGATATAGGTATAGATATATACAAATAGATATAGATATATAGATATAGATAGATACAGATTATATGTAGATATAGACATAGACAGATATAGATGATATAGATATATAGATAGAGATGATAGAGATACAGAGAGACAGATATTGATAGATAGATATAGATATAGATGGTATAGGTGTTGCAGTCAGCTTTCTAGTTGCTGCGCAGAAAGAACCCAAGCAAAAGCGGCTTGTGGAGGAAAGGGTTTATTTGGCTACGGACTTGAGGGGAGACTCCATCCTGGCAGGGAAAACGATGGCATGAGCAGAGGGGTGGACATCACCTCCGCCATAGCATTGCAAACAGTGGCAGGAAGGTGTGCCAAATACTGGCAAGGGGAAGCTGGCTTATAAACCCCATAAGCCCTCCCCCAACAACACAGCTCCATCGAGGTTGTAAAATCCAAACTGCCATCAGCTGAGGATCAATTACCCAGAACACATTCATTTGTTTGTGGGGGACACATGGATCAAACCATGACAATAGGTATAGATATATACATAGATATAGATGATATAGATATAGATATAGATAATATAGATATAGATGATATAGGTATAGATATATACATAGATAAATATAGATATAGATAACATATAGATATAGATGATATAGATATAGATATAGATGTTATAGATATAGACAGGAGAATGAATAAGTCAAGCTAATTAGCATATGTCACATCACAGACTTTTTGTGGTGAGGTCATAGAGAATCTTCACTCAGCAATTTTTAAATATACAGGATGTTATTATCAGCAATAGACAGTGTTGTACAGGAGCCCCCCAGAACTTCCTTCTCTTGCTCAGCTGGAGCACTGTGCCCTCTGGATATCAGCTGTTGCATTAGGACACCCTGGTCTTCCTGTTTACACTGAGCTCTACAAAGCAGGTTGAAATGAACTGGTTTGTTTTCCTCTGTGATGGTTAAGTTTTGTTGTAAACTTGACCTGTTCAGTAATCTTGGGCGGGTCTCTGAGGATGTTCACGGGAAGGCAGCCCTCTGACTAGGGGATAGGATGAGAGGAGGGTCAGGGAAGCTAGAAATGAGCATCCCTTCCTGGGAGGGTAGTGCAGGAAGGAAATTCCAGAGACTCAGGAAGCCATTAAGTCTGGGGAAGGGTTGCAAGCCCCCATCCTAAGGCTATATAAAGGGGAAGGAAATCTCTCTACCCTTTGCCCGTTTGCTGTTGTGTGTGTGATGCTGGTGATGTTTCGAGGTAGGGTCTCACTCTAGCTCAGGCTGACCTGGAATTCACTGGAGTCTCAGGCTGGCCTCGAACTCACAGCGATTCTCCTACCTCTGCCTTCCAAGTGCTGGGATTAAAGACGTACGCCACCACGCCCGGCTAAGAATTATTTATTTAAAATCTTAATTTAATTATTTGTACATAGCTTGCACGTATACCAGGGGCTCTTGCCATTGCAAAGACACTCCAGATGCATATACAACTTTTATTTAGTCTTTACATAGGTGCCAAGGAGTTGAGCCTAGACTGGCAGGCTTTATAAACAAGCACCTTTTTTAAATAATATTTTTATTTGCAAACAGAGAGAGAGAGCGAGTGAGAGAGAGACAAAGATAGAAAAAGAATGGGCATTCCAGGGCCTCTAACCACTGCACATGAACTCCAGATGCATGTGACACTTTGTGCTTCTGTCTTTACATGGGTGCTGGAGAGTTGAACCAGGGTCATTAGGCTTTGCTGGCAAGCACCTTAACCACCGAGCAATCTCCCCAGCTTCTAGGATTATTTTTTATGCATTGCATTTAATATAAATTATTTCAGAACAATCTCCAATTTATAGAAGAGTTTCAAAGTAGAGAGATTAAGGACTCTTTGTTCCTGAACCATTTATGAATAGTTTGCCAGCCAGACGCCCGTGACTCCTCAAATACCTGAGTGTTTGTTGCAAACCAGGACATCCTTCATCAGCAGAGGGGACACTGGTGCAGCTCCAGAGGCTCATCCTCAGAGACCAACTGTCCCTTCGTGTCCTGGAGACCCAGCACAGAGCCAGCTGCAGCACTTAAAGTGTCCTACGTGTGGCGTCTTCAGCTAGAACAGCTCCTTGGGCTTTCCTTGACTTTCACAGTCTTGACACAGGGGACCGGTCACTTCACCAAGCGTCGGAGTTGGGAGCTCCTGCTTGCTTAAAACTGGTCAGGTTGTTCATCAGCAGTGGCTATTACAGAAATAACGCTGGATTCCTCTCACTGCCTTCTGTCAGATGGAACATTTTGATTTGTGCTTCTATCTTATTATTAAGGCAGCTCAAACAATATGATGAAGGTAATAACTGCCAGGGTTCCTTGCCAATAAACCAATAAATTTAAGGTACCCCAGATTCTCATTTTATTAATTTAAAGAATTAAAATCCACAGACCAGAGGGTAGGGTTTAAAGAAACTATAGATTAGAGGAGGAAGTACAGGGAGCTCGTGCCATGAGGGACTTGACAGGGGGTAAAGCCCATCCTGCGACCCAAATTGGGGTCATTTATAGATTCTGAACGAGTGCTGAGCTAACCAGCCATGAAACCAAGTTTTGGGGCTGAGCATAACCGACCACAATACCAGGATAAGATTTAAACCTTCCAAGAATCCTCCTTCCTAGAGAGGTGCTCAGGTTGTTTGTGGGAAAGCAATCAACTCAGCAGTAAGAGATCTAAAAAAGCCAGAATCTTCTCTGATCTCTAAAAGAGGAGGCTGTAAGGCAGGCCAAGGATATTCATGATTGTTACTTCAGGAACCCAGTCATCCTAAACGGCCTCAACACCTCAGCATTCAGTCTAATTTTCCCCCTTTCCATTGAGCAATGGAAAGCCTAAGTCACACAAAAAAAAAGAAAAAGAAAAAAAAATCCTGTGGTAGTTTTGAATAGATGTCCCCCAATAGAATTTATTATAATTGTGTTTATTATAATTGTGAACTGTTTCCAGCCTTCTGGCTGGAGGAGGTGTCCCTTTGGCCTGGCCTCCTGGAGTCTGGCTCTGAGGTATTTCTAAATTGGATGCAAAATTCGAGGGATACATATGCAAAACAGCATCCGGAAACCAAGCCTGGCAGTCCTGCTGTTTTGTGAATTACAGTGTTACAGTGTGCTTGCTTGCTTGAGGTGCTGGTGGTGGGTTTTTGTCTCTGCTTGCTTCTGTGAAAGGGAGCCAGCCTTTTTCCTTAACTTCCCCTGGGCCTGCTACTTCAATAAATACTTTCCTCCCCAAAATTGTGCCTGGTTTAGAGATTCATCCCAGGGGCATGTGACTGACTACAACAAATCCCAACTCCTTTTTACTGATATCTTTAATTTTTATCAAGTTTTTTTATCAATCCCTATTTGTTGCCAATCTTTCTTGATCGCCACCATGTTTCTCCCCTGCTTTGAGCAAAGCAAAGTGATACAGTTTTTAGGATTCAGGAAAAGTTTATGGGCCCCAACTTTTGGGTTCTTGACTATTTCTTTTGTTGCTGTTTTTTCAATGCAGGGTCTCGCTGTAGCCCAGGCTGACCTGGCACTCACTCTGTAGTCCCAGGCTGGCATCAAATTTATGGCGATCCTCCTACCTCTGCCTCCTGAGTGCTGGGATTAAAGGAATGTGCCACCATGCGTGGCTGACTCTTGTCTGTTTTAGCAACGAATTGAAGTAAACAGGCTCAGAAGGATAAATCATATATCATTGGATTTCTTCAGAGGAGATTATGAATCCAGGAAGGGGGCTGGAATGAGTATATACCCCCACATGGAGGCAGGACCTGAGAGCCTATGCAGGGAGCCGAGCATGGGAGCAGAGGGAAAATGTGAAAGGGCTTTCCAGGGAGATAGAGAAAGGACCAGAGCTTAAAGAAACACACACACACACACACACACACACACACACACACGCATACACACACACACAGTGGAGCAAACACTTGCCTTCACATTAGGAAAAAAGCTAAGAGGCCAGTTAGTCAGGGTCCCCAAGCTTAGAAGAAAGCAACAAAATGAAAAAGAAACAAACACCCTCCATCCCAGAACAGGGAACTGGGGTTCAGGCCTCAGGAGAGATGAATAGCCAAGAAGGCCTTGCCCACCCACTAAGCCCCTCTTAAAGCTTATTGGGGTGACCTTTACCACCAGGCTCAGGTGAGGCTGGGAGAGAGCTGACTGGTCTGAGCCTAGGTGCTGACCAGAGGCTAGACCACTAGGTCCCATCCTAGACTAGGGGAGGAGTAAGGGGTGCTGTCGTTGAGGGCCGAGACTGCAGCAGAAGCTGAATTCCAGTTCTGCCACAGCAGGTGGGGTGAAAACTTTGAAAAGTTCCTCCTTTGGGCTCTGTCCTGACCACCGATGGACAAGTACCACCTTGCTCCTGTAACTCCCTCACAAAGCACTCTTTACTCTTAAAAATGAAAGCAACAGGGACTGGGAGGACGGCTCAGCAGTCAAAGGTGCTTGCTTGCAAAGCCTGGCAGCCCAGGTTCAATTCCCTACTACTACATAAAGCTACACATCTGAAGTTCATTTGCAGCGGCAAGAGGATTTGAGCACCCATACTCACTCTCTTTCTCTTTCTGCTCACAGAAAAATAAATTTGGGGGGGGGGAGGCTGGAGAGATGGCTCAGCAGTTAAGGCACTTGCCTGCAGAGCCTAACGGCCTGAGTTCAATTTCCCAAAACGTAAAGCCAGATGCAGAAAGAAGCCCACGCATCTGGAGTTCTCCTGCAGTGGCCCAGGCACACCATTCTCTCTCTTTCTCTTCCTCTCTCTTTCTCGCTCTCTCTCTCTGGCTCTCCTCGCTCTACATATGAATAAACATTTTTTTAAAAATTTTTTTATTTATTCATTTTCAAGGAGAGAGAGAGAGAGAGAGAGAGAGAGAGAGAGAGAGAGAGAGAGAATACACCAGGGCCACCACCTTGTGGGTCTGGCTTATGTGGGTCCTGGGGAATTGAACCCAGAGCCTTAGGCACCAGAGGCAAGTGCCTTATCCTCTGAGCCATCTCTCCAGCCCATGAATAAACATTTTTTAAATTAATAAATTTTAAAATATTTTTTAATTGATGCATTTCTTTTCCTGTGTATGTGTAGACGCCTGTGCACACATGCACACACCCACCAGGAGGTTTGCAGACAAACACCTTTTGCCACTGAACCATCTCCGCAGCCCAAAGACCAAAGTTTTAAATGCATAAAACTCTTTAATATAATCACAAGTTAGCAAAGAACAAAAGACAATTAGATTTAATTACAATCTGTCTTATCCCAGAATTCTGTGGATGAGTCAGTGATAACTGAATGAGTCATCAGACAAAGGCAAAGATAATTCATTAATTACATTTATGTCATAAAATGTATTTCTCTTGTTTTCATTTAGCAAAATCACTAATTACATGGTTGTCACCAAAATTTTCAGATAATTTGTTTCTACAATAATTCGAAATTCAGTGGCCTTTTTTGAGCCACAGAATTTCTGAGGCTTTTTTT
>PVHP010028621.1:0-22977 GCA_004024765.1 Zapus hudsonius | reverse complement strand
CTGCTAACTTGCTGGTCACATGGTACCTCTTCTGAACCACATCAGCCTGAGATTGCCCTGATCCTTAGGATCTGTCCACCTCTTTTTTTCTGTGTATCCCAAATGCTTAAGAACCCCCAAGCATGAATGCAACTTATGTATCATTATAATAATTAAAATGAGGATTTTTCCACCTGTTTATATTAAGAACGCAAAATTTAGTAATTTAATTATTGGAAAGAATATAACAGAATATGCTACATTTCGCGATTGATATCCACTTTCTAATGTAAACTGAAAATACTGCCTTCTTAATAATAATTTAGAGAAAAACTTTAAACTATCTTTATGTGTTTATCTTACTTAAAATATATCAGTTTATGAACATTTTTTGCAGGAGAGGAGGAGGTGAAGATAGGGTCAATCATAATTAAGTATGCGTAGAGAACTATGGTATAGATGATATGTATGATTAAACACTATAGTCACGTGTTCATGATAAGAACATTTCTCTATGGGTCCACAGGGGTTACAAATAGCAGTCAAAATTCACCCAGAGGTAATAGGTTTAGTTTCCTAAATAACAATTCTAGCAAACTAGCAGTCCCATAACCCCTATAATCCAAGATTTGTCTTGCAATAATCTTAACCTCCAAATGTCTAATATACTAAAATTTTAAGACTTAATCAAACCAACTAAGCTTACATTGCAAAACCCAAGATAAGTAAGAATAACAGAACAAGTTTTATTAAAGACAATTTCAATACACAGCATCAGATGTCTTTCTGGTACAGATAATTTCATCGTCAACCATGGTAAATTCATACTTGTGAAAAGAATCAAAAGAAAAAAAAACTTCTAGACATTCAATTCAAATTTGAGTGAAATTAGAGCTAAAAGTGTAGTTAGAGAACTTGCCTAGCCTACTAGAGGCCATGGATTTAATATTCAATCCCAAATAAGGCAAGAAAGAGAGAAGAGAGAGAGAAGGGAAAATTCTTTGCAAATCTTTGAAATATAATTTTAGAGCCACCAAACTAAAATTCTATACACACAAAGACACAAGGTGACTCTTCTTTGAAAAGCCTTCAACCTTGGCTGGGGAAATCATTGAGTGGTTGAAGGCTAATGGTGCATGCTTGCAAATCCTTTCATCCCAGGTCAATTCCCCAGTACCCAAATAAAGACAGACACACAAAGTGACACATACATCTGAAGTTTCTTGGAGGCAACAAGAGGCTCTAATGCCCTCCTCTCTCCCTCTTTCTTTTTCCTTTTTCTCTTTCTATCAAAAATAAATGAATAGAGCCAGGTGTGGTGGCACATGCCTTTAATCCCAGCACTCGGGAGGCAGAGGTAGGAGGATCGTTGTGAGTTCAAGGCCACCCTGAGACTACATAGTGAATTCCAGGTCAGCTTGGGCTAGAGTGAGACCCTACCTTGAAAAACCAAAAATAAATAAAAATTAATTAATTAATTAATTAATTAATTAAAATACTAAAAACATTTTTAAAAAGAAAAGCCTACATCCATGCTCTTGGCTCTCTGGTATTCTTCCTGAGCACATGACCTTTTCCTTAACGCCTGTGCTTAAAAAAAGTGTTTCCAACTATGCTTCATAAAAGTTATTAAACAGGGTGAAAATTACCACATATCATTTTATTAAATTTTAGAATATTGGTATTAGAGGTTTGTATACTAAATAGTTGATGCATTCAATTCCTAGGAAATTAATTGATCCTCTTGGAAAGTCTTAAGACAGAATATAAATTCCAGTGGTAGGCAAATTGAAGGAATACTTTAATAATAGTCATGATAAATTATTACATTACTGTTTCATTTATTTTTTTCTGCAATTAAGATTCACATCTAAGCCTGTGAATAATTAGATCAGCCTGACAAACCCTGGTTCCAATCACTGGTTCCTTCCCTCACTGAGCTGTTGACCAAAGCGACTCATGAGAATCCAACAACAAGACAGAATTCTGTCAAAGCTCTTGAGTGCCCTCCCCAGGCCTGAGGCAAAACCTTGTTACTGAAGAAACCACAGACTGCATCGATCAGCATCGAGAAACCCTTCAACGTCCAGAATGGTATCCAGCCCCCAGAAGGCAGTTAGTGTAGTGCTGGAAGGCACTGCACAGGCTGCCAGGGGAAAATGATCAACGACAGCTGGACTAAACAGAGACAATTGTCACGAAACACAATCTGCGGCCATGAGTAGGCTGACCACACCTCCTACTAGGAGGGAACAGTGAACCATCAAAGGAGCACTTGGTGTAATGGAGGAGCCTGGGCCTAGGGGAGACAATCAACAGCTTTCAAATTCGACCAATTTTCCACTCAGTGAGGGGTACCCCTTGTTTGGAACTAGGGATTCAGGGCAATAGGCACCGGATCCCTTACTTTTGGGCTCCCAAAACAAGATGCACTATGGGAGCGAGTGACAGGGAGACTACTAAAAATAGAATCTAGGTAATCCAGAATTGTGTATATTTGTTAACCTACACTGATCTCACTCTCCAATGGAGATTGTGTTTGTATTTTTCAGGATACAGCGAGAGAGCTGGGACCCATCTAACCCTACCAACCGACCGTAGGCCGATAGCTGAGATTCTGGCAAGAGAGGACCCACCACAGTCATATCGTGGAGGATCCAAATGGAACCCCTCAGAGAATGACGGGATGAACAAGGGGCCCACAGCCACAGCCATTAAATCAACACAGGATTAGCCAGTGGAACAGAAACCAACGATTTTAGACACAAAGACCCCTAAGCTCACAACCTTAAAGCAAATTTATTACTCATCCACCACGACTCAGGGAACTGAGCGGACGAGGGGGCGGAAAGAGTGTGAGAGCCGTGGTGGGGGAGATTATCCAGAGGTACGGACAGGAGAACCTGGCTGAATACTAGTCTATCCATGGTCCCCTGTCACAAGGACTGATCCAGACGATCCATGGAGGAGGTTATCCAGCGGATTGGGGAGGGGAATCGGGGATAGCAACTCATTGTTTGCCCACTAAATGTTGTAACTCATTATGGACAACAAATTTTAAAAAAATTAAAAAAAAAATAAAGATTAAAAAAAGATTCAAATAAAATGATTTTTCAGGACTGAAGAGATGGCTCAGCAGTTAAGGCACTTGTCTGCAGAGCCTAATGTCCTGGGTTTGATTCCCTGGTACCTACACAAAGTCACATGCACAAAGTGGCTCATGCATGTGGAGTTCATTTGCAGCTGCTAGAGGCCCTAGAGAGCCCATTCATCCTCATTCTCTCTCTCTCTCCCTCTCTCTCTCTCCTTCCCTCCCTCCCTCCCCCTCTCTCTTTGAAAATAAACAAATATATTTAAAAATAAATGATTTTTCATATAAAATGTCTATAATTCCTATCTTTAAACAGCAAAGTCAGTATCACTATAGAATACCAATGATGTACAGACCTCAGCAGCTCTTAGTATGAATTCATGGATCCAGAGACTAAGAGTTGAGAAATGCTAATTTAAAAAAACAAGACTTCTTATTAATATTTGCAGATTCTCATACTGCATAAACCTTATTTGCATAACTTACAAGCATAATATTATGAGGTTTTCTTTTTAATTCAGTGTTTCCTGACCACCCCTAATTGTCAAGTCATTACTAATATCCCTACCACCCCTAATGGTCAAGTAATTTTTAATATCTATTTCTTTGTCACTGCTGGAAAATTTCAAAGACAGAAGCCATGTGGTCTTGCTTTCTCCTTGACAATTCTTAAATTTGGCTCACCGCTACTTTTTATCTACTCATAAGTTTGATGAGAGAGAACAGTTGAAGTATTTAGCCCATGATATAAATATTGTTAGGTAGAAGTTGTGATCACCTAACTTTTTATGTCCAGTAGCATTTCACATACATCAAGAAAGAAAGAAAAAGAGAGAGAGAGAGAGAGAGAAAGAAAGGAAGAAAGAAAGAAAGAAAGAAAGAAAGAAAGAAAGAAAGAAAGAAAGAAAGAAAGAAAGAAAGAAAGAGGAAAAAAGAATGAAAAGAGAAGGAAAAAGCTAAAAGCCATTCCTCCCTGATCATAAAGTCCATTTTCCCTCAGTAATATGAATGGAAACCAGAGCCTCACATGTGTCAGCAAGCCCCCTACCATGGAGCTCCATACCCAACCATAGTCCAGTATAAGAGAGAAAAATAGGAAACACACTGCAGCAAACATAGACATAAGCAACTTTCTGAACAGAACTCCAATAGTAAAAAGCTCCAAAAGTCAACAAATTGCAATGCATGAAACTGGAAATTCTCTTCATTACAAAAGTAGCCATCAGTGAAGCAAACAGAATGGGAGAACATCTTTGCTATCTATATTTGAGGCAAGGGGCTAATAAACAGAATTTACAAACAATTACCAAAATTAAGTACCAAAAATAAATCTGCCAATCATCAAATGGACTAGTATAATAAATAGACAGTTCACAAAAGACCTGAAAATGGCCAAAAGAAGGTTTAAGAAATGTACAGGATCCGTAGCCACCAGGGGAATTCAAATCAAAACAATTTTTGAGATGTTATCTGATCCCAGTCAAAATGACTGTTATCTAGAAGACAGAGAACACACGGGTGAGGATGCAGGGAAAGAAGAGTCCTCATCCACTGGTGGTAGGAGTGCTAACTACTACAGCCACTATGAAAATCAATATGGAGGTTTCTCAAAAAATTAGAAATAGACATCCTAAATAACCCAACTACACCACTCCTGAGCATATATACCCTAAGGACTCCAAAGTCTACTACACAGACAGATGCACATCCATGCTAATTGTGGCTCGACTTAAAATAGCTAGGAAATGGAATCAGTCTGGATGCCCATTAACACATAGGTGGATAGTAAAATGTGGCACATATACACAATTAAATTCTATTTAGCAGCATAGGAAAATGAAATTATAAAATTTTCAGGAAAATGGATAGTACTAGAAAGAATCATATTAAGTGATGTGACTCAAATCAATATGTTCTCACTAATATGTGAGTTTTAGCCTGTAATGTCTATAAGTATGTCTATATAGGAGTGTGAGGAAATGGAGACAAAACCTACAATGGTAGAATCATAACCAAAAACTAACACAAGGTGATGAGCTGCAAGAGGAGGAAGGGAAAGGCAAAAGGACATGGTAACAGAAGGGGGCAGATACTGGGAGAAAAGGGAAATTGGAGAGAGAGATAGTAGGGGGAAAGGGGGATGGGAAGCAACCAACACGAGCTTAGTGACCAACAACTCTGCCCTAAACTGATGAGCTCCAAGCCTATGAGACACCCGTTTCAAAGGAGGCAGATGGCATTCCTGAGGATGACAGCAAAGTTCACAAGTGTGTGCAAACAGACACACACAAACACAAATATGAACACACATGCTTGTAGACACACAAATACACATGTGTGTACAAAAAAGCCCTCCCCCTATACATTTTACTTGGCAAATGATTTACTGTAAGAAAAGAGTTGTCACTGACTCAGATGTTATTTTTGTCATAAAATTAAAATCACATGGCTACAGATTATTTGCCTTGGCTGAACATTTCAAAAGAAGAGATGTGGTAGTTGACTACAGATAAGAATAAGTATTAGTTTGATTCAGAACATCTCTGCAATTAATAAAGCTTTTTTTCTGTTAAATTTCTAACATATTTGGCACTATATTGTATTTCCAGACCAATATATCCTCAGGCATGCTTTAAAAATTCAAGATTGTTGCTATTAGAATGAAAGTGCATTGCTGATGATTCTTTGATCCTAATCTGATTAACTTGAAGAACATACAGATTTAATCAATTGTAAATCAATTGATCAAGTGTAAAAAAAAGTTAAAGCATTAAAACTATTTCTTTGGATCAGTTGCAGTGAACAAGAGAACAGAATCTAAGAGTGAACTATAGTGGATATTCCAATTGCAGCTTCATATGAACTGTCTTCACGTTCCATTTGGAATATTAGAGAGTGGATATAAATTAGGAAGCTACAGAATTATCTTTAAGTACTTGTAAGTAAATGATCATTGTTAATATTTAAAAACAAGGATATGAAGCTTAACACTTAGTGACACAGAGAAAAGCTAAAGCTGATAGTTACCAGGACATTTACTCCAAACACGATGAGTGAGGACTCAACTTGATACCCTTTGGATTGCTTCATGGTTCTTATAATCTGAGCCATAAACCCAAATCCTAAAGGAGATCTCTCATTTTTTTTCCTTGTCTCTTGTGTTAAACTACAGTTTGACAGATGCTATAAACTGCCATACTTTATACCTTCTATAAAATAGGAATGTTAGCACTTGATCCTTTGCTCACATAGGGTATGAAGTGATAATATGGAGAGTTCTAGCAAGTTCATTCAACTATTAACAGATAAATCTTCCATCTGAGCACAAAAATAATCCTCTTCAAAAAGTCCAAATTATGAAATCAAATTAATAATTTATAAATGTTCACTAGTGAGGTCTTTGAGGCATACATTGTTATTGACAATACATACAAGATTAATAAGGCAGAATCATTTTCTCAAAAGTATTAGCCATTTAATAGAGAAGTGGATACAAAGTGGTAAATTCCACAGGCATAGTGTGGCCCCAAAAGCATAAACGGAAAGAAGTTGGTTAAAAATGATTTCAATCCAGTCATGCAGAAACGATTCTCCAGCTCACTTAAAGCCACACGAGGAGGACAGCTAGATGGAAAATGCATCATCGAGTGGTTAAACAGTGAATGTTGGGGACTGTGGAAGTTGGTGCTCCTGTCATTGTCAAAAGTCAGACACACAGCACAGATGAGTCGATTTAAGTAACTACACTATGAAAAGGTGAGGTGGCCTCTGGGATACTGGAACATCTTATATTTTGGATCACAAATGGTCCTCAAGTGTGCCTGCATTGAAAGCCCTGAGATGTCTATATTGGAAGCTGGCGGAGCCTTTAAGAGATGGGATCTAGTGGAGTTCTGTAGGTTATTGAGAGTATATGTGGACTGTGTGACCTTTCCCTTCCTCTATTTTTCTCCCAGTCATGAGATGAGTAGTTTTGTTCCACCACACACTCCCTCCATGATGGACTGTGCTGCCTTGCCCAAAGCAACAGGATCAACTGAACATTTACTGAAGCCCCTAAAATAACCGGCCAAAATAAGCTTTTTTTAAATTAGTTAATAATTTCAGGGTTCCATTATAGTAATTGAAGGCTGATGACCATAGAAACCAAGTATAAAACATCTAGTATGACTTTGTCTCTCCTCATTTCTCTGCCTCCAAACACTTGGCAGGTACTTCATGACTTTCTTTGTCCACAGCACAGGGCCTTTTGCCACATAGTGGAAGAAACAACTATCTGGGAGTCAGAGACCCACATCCTTCCTCATACTGTAAGCATGCCATTCCCTCCAGCATCAGAACAACAATTTCCAGGTGAAGACTAATAAACCACTATTGGTATGAGTCTTATGAAAGAGAATGAATGTAGTCATCATGTAAATTAATAGATATAGATATCACAATTACAAAGGTATCCCAGGGTTAGATCACTGATAATTCTGTATGGTACACAAAGAAGTTTGATGTCACCCTATAAGTTAAGGGGAAAAAAAAAGAAGAATTTGAACAGACCAGTTGGACCATATTCCCATACTTATATTGGGCAGAAGATGATGGGGAATGAAGGGAAGGTGGAATGTGAGACGCCAACAGAACTGAGCTAGAACAGTATCAGTAGTCCTGTAGGGGAAATAGGATAAAGTTAGTAGGAGTTAGTATCCACTTACAATAGATGACTGTGAGAAAGTTATACAGAATGACAAGTTTCTGGTTTGTGTGCTATGTAAATAAAGTATCGCTAAAAGGAGTGAAAAATACAGAGAAGAAAGAAATTTGGTTTTGGACAAGTTAATTATAAATAGCAAGATGAGACTCTGCAGATAGTTGTTTGTGTATCTAAGTCAGGAGAGAGGTCAGCTAAGCTGGGTTAATAGAGTTGGGGAACACTCACAGAGAGATGACAGCTGAAATCATGAAGCATCAGAGGTGACCAGCAGAATGTGATAGATGATAAAAAAAAGACCCAATTACAAGAAATTATAAGGCTCTATACACTTCATGGGTGTGTATAACTTTGCAATGTGTCTATCTGGCTAGGATAAATGACATTTTTCACAATATCTTTTTATCTTGTTGGAATGTGTCATTGAGCTATACAGTTTCTTGCTAGAGTTGGAGTGGTGAAGGGAGATGACACTGGAAACACACACATGTTGTTACTCATCTCTGACTTTTCCCAATAGCGTGAAGCTGGGCATATGATTGCCATCTATCCCACCTGAATTTGCTTTAGTTTCCCTGGCTCTTGGGCCAGGTGTGTCCATCTAAGACACTTGGTGATGAAGAAGTGGGACTATTCAGGAATTTTTTAATTATCATTAATAAAAGTAAACATAACAAATACAGGATGAAGTCCATCCCAAGGAAGTTATTGTTATTGGGGTTCAAGCTTGTTCAATCTTCACTTCCTAACTGTTGCCTGTAGACTTCAGGTATCAATATTAGACACAAAGACTGAACATTTCATTTTCCTGTAACCTGTGGATACATTGATTGTAGTCCACAAAGAAGCAGATGAATAGCATATCAGTCTCTTGCTGGTCCTGTGGTTGAATGTTGACACTGAACATCAAGAAAGATAAGGATGTAGTGGTAAAAAGATGGAGGAGGATCTAGGGCTTGCAACTGCAACAGAGACCTTATAAGGGAAGGGTAGCTTGCCAAAGACTGCAGAAATCAACTAAGTACAATCAAAAGCTCCCAAATGAATTATGATGCTATTTTCTTAAATGATGTCAGAACAATAATCAGGATAGAATCCTGTTTAAAGTGACCTAAATAACACAGTAGGGGGAAAAAAGAGATAAATATGTCTTCTAAACAGTTCTGTATTCTGAAAAAGCTAAATTGAGCAGTTATGGGGATATGTTAGGTTTCTTTGTTGGTTGGCTTCTTTATGTTGTAAATGAAAACATGTAACACGAAATTCACCCTCAATAATTTTTAGTGTAATATGGAGTGTTTTCAACTATATGCACACTATATAACAGATCTCTAGAACTTTCCATCCTCAGAAGCTGAAATGCTGTAGCACTGAAAGAATATCACTCTTTTGCCCTGCTTCCAAGTCCATAGTAACCATAATTCTAATATTCTAAGTATCTGATTATTTTATTTAAGTAGTCATGTAGGTCATTTTTCTGTTGTTGCGACTTCTTATTTTATTCATTATAATGTCCTCAAGAGTCATGTTTATTATAGCATAGAACAGTATGACCTTCATTTTAAAAACTGAATGTTACTATACATATACTATACTACGCATATACCACATTTTCATTAATTTCTGTGTTGATGGACACTGAGGTTGATTGACCTCTTGAGGTAATTGTGAATAATATTTCAATGAACATAGAAGTCCAAAAATATGTTTGAGGTTTTATTTTCAGTTCTTTTGAATATGTACCCAAAAGTGGAACTGCTAGACCATACAGTAATTCTATTTTAATTTTTTGAGAACTGCCATACTGTTTTCCATAGCAACTACACAATTTACATTCTCACCAACAGCACTATTTTTTCCATGTCTAAGCTACCACTTGTTAATTTCCTTTTCTCTTTCTGGTAGTGACTTTTCAAATTGGTGCTAGGTAACATTTCATTGTGCTTTTGATTTGCATTGACTTAATAATAAGAGAAGATTAATATTTTAATTTTTGATATTTTTATTTATTTGCAAGGAGAGAGAGGGAAAAAGAGGGAGAAGAAGAGAAGGAAGAGGAGGAAAAGGAGGGAAAGAAAGAGGGGGAAAAGGAAGAGGAAGAGGAGGAGGAGGAAGATGAAGAGAGGAAGGGGAGAGGGAAGAGGGCATAGGAGGAAGAGGAGGAGGGGGAGGAACATGGGGAAATCAGGGCCTCTGCAAATGAACACCAGATGTATGTGCCACTTTGTGCATCTGGATGCATGTGAGTTCTGGAGAATTAAGCCTGGACCAGTAGCAAGCATCCTTTAACCACTGTGCCATTTCCCTAGCCTGTCAACATTATTCTTATGTTGTCCACTTTCACCTCTTTGGAGAAATATTGTCAAGTCAATTTTTAAATAAGATTGTTGTTAAATTATTAAGTTCTTTAAATAGTCACCTATTATCAGATATATGGGTTGTATACAATCTTTTTCTATTTTAACATTTTTTCTTTTCACTTTGTTCATGTTTTCTTTGCCGTGCAGAAGTTTTAAAGTTTGAATTTACTCAATTTATTTTTATTTGATTGCTTATGATTTTGGATTCATAAAAAGCATTGCCTGTACCAACATCAAGGTGTATTTTTTCTCCTTACTCTCTTGGGAGTTTTGTAGTTTTCAAGTTTCACAAGGTTTTTATTTTGCGTATTTTGTATTTGCATATGGTGTGAGAGTGGGCCCAACATCATCCTCTTGTTTGTGACTATCAAATTTTCCAACACCATTTATCAAATAGACTATGGTTTTCACCCTTTGTAGCCATGAAAATTTTGTTTAACTGCATTTGATCATATATATAAGGGCATATTTGTGGGTCTTTCATTTTATTCCATTAATCTAAATATCTTAATTTGTGCCAGTATCACATGACTTTGATTATTTTGATTATTGTATGACTTAACCTACAGATATTAGTGTCAGAGCAAGGACTTACACAATGGACTAATGTCATCCAAGAACTCGAGCCTGCTTGTGTGAGACTAAAACCCTAGAGATCTTCAGATCATCTACAGAATTTTTTAAACATTTATTTATTCATTTTCAAGCAGAGAAATACAGAGAGAGAGAGAGAGAGAGAGAGAGAGAGAGAGAGTGAGAGAGCACACCAGGGCCACCATCTTGTGGGTCTGGCATATGTGGGTACTGGGGAATCAAACCTGGGGCCTTAGGCACCAGAGGGCAAGTACCTTAACTGCTGAGCCATCTCTCCAGCCCTTGCCTACAGAATTTTATGGTCCAAGGCAAAGAAATGAAATTGTCTTCCATGATCCAGGCTTCATTTTCTCAGTGTCTGCTTTCTTCTACCATGTTGAATGTACTTTGACATTACAGATAGGTTTACCAAATGTGATGATTAAGTTTTGTTGTCAACTTGACCTGTTAGCAATCCACAGTAATCTGGAGTGTTGTGTAGCAGATTTCCTCTGAATTGAAGAGAAAAAGGTGGCTCAGGGGATTCAGGAAGTCATATTAGCTAGAAACAAACATCCCTTCCTGGGAGGGCAATGCATGAAGGAAATTTCAGAGATTCAGAAAGTCAACAAGTCTGGGAAACAATTATAAATCACCACCCTAAGGCTATATAAGGGGATAGGAAATCTCTCCTCCTGCCTGCTTGCTGGGGTGTGTGTGTGTGTGTGTGTGTGTGTGTGTGTGTGTGTGTGTGTGTGTGTATATATATACCTGTGAAAGGGTGCCAGCCTCTTTGGCTATTATGGAACTTCCCCAGGATCTGTAACTTCAATAAATCCCTTCCTTCCATACATGTGCCTCATTTAGAGGTTAATCCTAGCAGTGTGTCCTATATAGTAGGACAGCTACTATATAGGAGACTATCCTAACCAAAAGCCAAAAGCTAAATATTTGTATCTCCCTTTATTTTATGATTCTCATTGTAAATTAAAGAATGTGTTAATATTTGGGTTAGTATATTTATTTAATGACTTCTCTTCTAAACTCAAATTATCTCAGAGTAGACTAATATCTAATGCTCCTAGGCTCATGAATACAAGAATCATACAACAACTTCTGCATCAGCCTTGTAAGTCATTCTTTTATTGTCAGCCTGGGCCCCTTGAGAGTAACTGTCCATCTTTAATGGAGTTGGTTAGAGCTCAATGTTTGGTAAATGAATGAGTGAATGCTTGGTCAGCCACCAGCTTTAAAAGATCCTAAATAGTAAAATGTGACAATATGAATTGTGCTTGGAGATTCTGAACTTCTCTGAAAGAACAGTTATGTGAAATCAAGACTAACAAAATGGATAATATATTAATCTATTTCCTTGGAAATATTTTTTCTGACATTTTGCTTAGTTTATAAAGAGACTCATCACAAACCTTTAGGCTTTGTTAGTACTATCTGCTACTTTGTTCTCACAGCGTGCCAGTGAAATAGAGACCATTATGGAACATTCTACAAGTTCTCAGGACTCTGAGCTTCTATGAGTGACTGAAGGTGTCATGAACTGAGGGATTAGGACCAGCTAAGTATAGATATTTCCCTTAGCTTGGATGTTGTGGGGAAAGTGATTCATCCAAACATTTACTCATATAGCTTTCATTTTACACAAATAATATTGGGTGCCAGTTATTTGTTGAAAAATTATTGTCTAAGATGCTTAAACTGAATGCTCAATGGGTCCACCTTGCATCCTTGAGGTAAAATAATGACCCATTTAATGAGAAGCCTCCTTAAGTAACAGGACTTCAGACAAAAGAATTTAATTAACCTTTAAAAGAAACAATAGAAAATAGTGGTTTTATGTGATCTTCTCTATTTAATATCTTCCATCTTCAATACAAAACCAGTATTAACTAGGATTATGGATGGATTTTAAACTTCTTCAGAAAAAAATTCAAGTACACACATATTTTCCAAACCCTAGCCTACTTGGATTAAAGAAAACATATAGACCAGGCTATCTTATTCCCTGGTTTAGTTCATGTACCCAAAGTAAGTTGGCACAGCTGAATTAATCAAAAGCTTTAGCTAATTCTTTTTGTATCCTTATTAATCAGGTTAGGGTTTCTGTTCTATTAATATAAACGGAGAAAGGTCAGAAATTTCACTAGGGGCATGTTCCAGGGCATGGGAATTAAGTGAAAAGTCATTCTTCATTCCTTGCTGGACTAAAAACAGCCTGAATCCTCAATCCTGCATATTAGATCATGTCTAAAAAGTGCTGCATTTGCGGAGCATATAGTGCAACAGTGAAGGTTGTTTATTACAGATTTGCTTGCCTTCCAAGTTCGCAATGACTCTGTGATTAGTGAAAAGTGGTTTTGCATGTTATGCCTAGGGACATTTCTTAACTTTTTTTTTCTCCAAGAGGATTTTTTGGGTTGTACCATGCTCTAGTTGAGAATTTTTAGCCTGAGCTTTGTTACATGATGTGCCAAAGGTGACTAACAATGGAGCAGAGACTTCAAATTAATTTGGGCAATTTTTGTTTTTTTCTCCAAGGGAGTGATTGTTATATTCCTCTGGACGCTTTTGTAAAAGACAGCAGGAAAGTTGCAGAGAACAAAATTCTTCTTCATGCTTAAAGTTGAGATGATTGGAGAAAAATACAAGATGATATGTCATTTTACACTGTAAATATCTCCCACTCAGGCCCTATATGCCAGAAATCTGTCCTACTGTTTTGCATACCACCAAATACTAGATAAGGTTTCATGATTGTATAGAACACAAGGTCTTCGTAATATCAGCAGAAAGAATTTCAAGGGAAAATATGCCAAAACTTCAAATCTGAAATAGCTTTATAGAATATTTTACATGGTCAAATAATTCAGTGTGGATACTAGGATACTTAATTTATCTTCTAAACTGGGATATGACTTCCTTTTGATTTCTAAAACTGTTTTACACTAAATTTCTGATATTTTGTGTATTTAGCAGATCTCAGGATACAAAGTCACAGGACCTGACTTTTCTACTGGAGGAGCTTATAGTTCAGGGCACTGGCTGGTATGTGTTCTACGTTATGCTTTTTCACATACCACAGAGCTCCACAGCTTCCCACCTAGGTCCAAGCCACTCCCATTCAGATTTTATAGTTCAACTGAGATCTAGAATTCTTAAAATTTATCCCAAAGTTTCCTTTATGGCCAGTATCTATCTGTTCACAGAAACTTTAGCACTCAAATTGAGATGGCAGAGCCAACGGTCCCATGTGTGAATGGCCAACTGGATTTTAGGCGGGGTTACTTTTCAGAGCTTTTGGAGTAGAACATGAAGTCTGGGCTTATGAGGCTTGTGAGGGGTCATCAGTACTGTCCTTACACTTGTAGAAAGTTTGGAGTGCCCTTTTACTCAGTGCTTGTCAGCAGAACTAATTTCTGTGAACAAATTCCTCTGCAGTGTAGGGGCAGAAGAGTTTTTGTTCATTTAAGGTAATAGATTCAAGATTCCAACCTGCCTCAGTTTTCTGCCTGTGGCTCTGAATGGGCTGATGTTCTACCTAAAACCCAGTTCATTTGCCTAGAAATTGTTTCCTCATTTTCCAAAGCATACTCACTCAAAGTACTGATTTAATTTCAATGGACTATATGAGCCTGATACTGTAAGTGACACTGTTGAAGATGTTATACCATCTGACGATTGCCAGTTCCTGAGATGATTGATATGTGAATTTAAATTGTTCGAACTATTCAGTTTTCACCATAGACATCATAGATTCTCTGAAGCAAACTTGGGTGTACTCATTGTTTCAGAGGAGCCCACTTCTATTATGTCCACAATAAATGTTCAATCATTTGTTATCTTCATCCATATAGAAGATTTAAAAACAAGCTTTTATAAATTTAATCAGACTAGCATCAGAATCCACTGCCTTGGCTTTACGATTATTATTTATTGTAGTAGATCCATCCAGTAGCATTAGAAATAGAAGAAAAACACCTCCCTAAACCTAAGATATCAAATATTACCAACAGGACTATTCTCCTTCCTCCACCTCAGGCCATTGGATCTTTCATGCAGCCTAACTTAGATTCACTGATCCATTGCATCAAGGAGTTTGGCAACCCTAGATTCTATTGTATAAAAAGTGAAGCAAATTAAATACTGTTGTTGTTTGAATCAGCTGTCCCCCATAAACTCGTCTGTTTTGAATACTTGGTCCTTAGCTGGAGGCAATTTGGAAGGTGGAGACTTGCTGGAGGAGGTGTGTTTATGGGGGTGGGCTTTGGGGTGTTATAACCAGCTCCTCATTGACAGAGCTCAGCTGACTCTCTAGCTGCTATTTTTTTCCATCTGTTGTTACAAGAAGTGATGTTCAGCCTCTACTCTAGGACCATCTTTTCCTTGCCATCATCAATTTTTCTCTCTGGATTATAAGCTAAAATAAATGATTTTCTCCCATCAACTGCTTTTTGCCAGGTGTTTTGTCTCAGCAATATGAAAGTAACTGCAACAAATACATCATGTACAGCTTATTTAAAATAAGTTCAGCCCCTTGGAGGACTTCTAGCTACTTGCTGGTATGAGCAATCAAACTTATTTGGAACATCTTACTTTTTTTTTCTGTTAGAAATAGCCCATGTCCCTTCAAACAGAAGCAAATTCTGACTTTAAATTCAAACGTATAGATTATACATTCACAATAGTGGAGTTGTCAAATGAAAACAGTAGAAGGCCCACAGCTGAATTTGGAGCTGCTTCCTTCTCAGTGTTGTTTTCAGTAAGCAAACCTAAACCTAACCGCACATACATTATTTATATACTCTGCTTCTGATTCACTGCTCCTCAAACTGTGTTCTAGAACATTCCATCTCTTTACAAATTAAAGTTTCCCAAATGGAGAAAAAAAATATTTCTTTCTTTTCCACCTACTCACAGTTCTCTAAAGACTTAACTTTTACCATGATGCAAGATATTTCAAACTAAAATAGAATTATATATAGCATACTCTTCTACTCCAAATCAAACATTACATCTGTAATATTATTCAATTATTTACAATCCATGCAGTTTTTGTTTGTTTCTGTCTCCTACTCTGCTTCAGGAGGGCATTCTAACAGATAATACAAAAGTACAATAACCAGAAACAATCTGCAAAGAATTAGCAATTCAAACCTCAGTAGGCTGATTTTAGTTCTCTCATAACCCCAGGCCTTAGTAAGTTGTTGACAACCAGAAAACACATTTATTTTCCTGCAAAGTTATTTAAGACTCAGCACCATTTTAAACCTCTAAAAAGCAAAAGATAAAAAGTGTATGCAAGATTATGCTAAGCACCACTTAACACCATAGATTTTCAAAAGATCAACTGCCTGATACGATGTTAAATATAGTTGAATGTGGTCCCACATCTCTGTGCCACTTTGCCAAGTTTCCGTCGGATGCAATTTACAACAAGCAACATATTAAACCCCCATAAATAGTCATTATAATGTAAACACTGAGCACTACTTATTATAGCAGCGAAAGCAGCCTCTCCAAAATGTATAAAACAGAAAACAAATCCTTGCATTTCCTCTCAGGGCAGAAGGTGGATTTGAATTTGAAGACATGCCAAATGGTAATTTGGGGCACAAATATTTCAGACAAAGCTGCTCTATTGTGAGTAATAACAGCATATGCTAGTTTCTAAATCAGTTTGCATATGTCACAGGAAACACACCCAATTAGTATGGGAGGCCATTTACACTTCAGCAAAGTTATTAACAGTAAATCATAACAAAGTAGGTATGCTCAGATGATACAGACGGGTTGAAATACTCATGGAAATCAACAATAGAATAGGGAAAAGGGGAATCTTACGTGAATTAAATCAGCAAATTAACTTTTTTCCCTTTTCTTTCCTATTATTATGACTGCTTTCCTTTCACATAGGCAGGGTCTGTGGCTCTTTGTAGCTTCCGTTTAGCCAACAAGGTCTGGAAGAATGAGAGAAGACATTTGGCCTTTATGGTTTTCTGTGACTGTGTATGTATGTCCTGAGGAAAAACTGAGCTGCACAAGAAGCTATTAAGCATCAATGAGCGATCACATGGAACATCTGAGTTATGTTCACTGCAACAGATGTTGTGTCCCAGAATTCCCAGAGCTGCCTCCAGCTCTTACTGGTGTCAACCCTGTGGTAAATGGGTTTTCATAATGAATTTACTGTTAATTCTCTCTCACACACAAACCATTAGAATTACATTAAATGGCTGACTGAATGCCATCAAGGCTCAGAGCATGGCTATCTTTTGTTCACTTGGAAGAAGCTCTGAAGAATCCAGAAGCTGAAATTAATAATCCATCATTAGAAATATCAACAAATCACCACTGGCTGGAGGGAGAGGCACTTGAGGTAGGGCTGTGAACCCTACAGGGCATGGCTTCCATGTTTTTCAACTAGAAAGTAAAGATTATTATTTTCAATTCCAGACATGAGGTGTCTTATTGAGCTAACCCAATTTTATTAGTATTTTCTTTTTTTGAATTAAAAATATGTTTTACTAAATAAAGAAGATGGCAAATTTGGGTTGGAATGAATAATATAAATGTATTTAGGAGAAAAATATTCTACATGAGTCACCGATCATGTAGAATACCTAGAGAATACCTGGCTTAGACCTGACACTCTGAAAGTAAGAGTGAAGCAGCAGTTGTGATGATATTCACAGAAACACAGATTAAGCAAAGCATCACAAAAGGAAGGAAAGTGGCATCTGTTTTTCAGACAAGAGCAGTAATACAAGAACAGTAAGAGTACAACAGTAATAATAGTGCAGCTGTATGAACAACCAAAACAAGGGTCACTATTGGTGTGCATGCACAGTAACAATTGCTTTTGCACAGCATCTTTGCTACTAGATTAAAACTCTTTCCTTTTCTTTTTGTCCAAGAACAACCGCTGCCAGGATGTATAAAAGCCTCCTCTGTGATAAGCTCTGTTTCTGCTCCTGCACCTTCAGACGTGAGCCACTCAGTGGTCCTTAGAGCACTGGAACACCTGAGCTCTTTTCTGATTCTGAAACTTCCTGCATGAAATTTCCTCTCCTGAAGTCTTCTCTTCCTGCTTCCAACATAAAATTTTCTTCCTTCTTCCAACATATCCATGCTGCTTTTTTTTTGTTTGATTGTCTTTTTATTTGCTGCATCTTACTTTAAGAAGTTCTCCCAGAGGAAATTCTCAGTCTCTCACCCAACCACATTGCCTAAAATGTGTGGCTCTGCATTATGTTTACTTGATTTTTGATTCTTCCCATCAAAATCCCGATCTTTCTCACTTGCCAGTGTATATCAAGCACAGAGCACAGCACCCAGTGTGTAGCAGGGACTCAGTAAAATTGTATTGAATCAAACAATTCTCTAGGTGCTTTGCATAGATTGTCTTCTTTCTGGATAGTTTTTCAAGAGTATACTGAGATCTGTTTTGGACACATAGGTAGTAATGCCCAAAGTTAAGATCCAAGACTAATTCAGCAGATCTTTCTGCTTCCATTTCACAGGCCCAGATTCACGGTACCATTTTAATAAAGATTCTTGTGGAATATTTTCAAGAACTTCCTACAAATTTGGCAGAGCACAATCATTCAGAGTCACTTTAGTGCTACTGTTTCTAGAGCCCATCAGCTCTGTTCATTTTAGGAACTTCTCAGCAACTTGTAAGCAAGAACACGAAAGGGAGAATCAAAAGTCCTCCCACAAATACTAAGCAGACACCAATGAAAAAATGAGGCTTGTTCAAACCTAAAAGGAGTTATCATTTTTTTCATCATGGCTTCTGATTTTTAGCTATTTTGATATATGGTTTTTAAAAGAATGAAACAACATGGTGAAAAAAGACATTCTTCCCCAAGCTCCCAATGTAGCTGCCAGTGATTATTTTCCTCTGTCATTTCTTTGGGGCTCTGGCTCGTAGATTGGACCCATCTCCTTTGCACTCATCAACTTTTAGGATATTGGAGAAATGTACCAGAATACCAAAACCGCTTGGATACTGACTGCTAGATACTCACCTGGAGTCATAACACTTCTCATTCCACAGGCACCAAGCATGTTTTCTTGCCAGGGAAAATATTGACATGTTTTCAAAAAAAAAATTTATAGAGCTGGGCATGGTGGCACACGCCTTTAATCCCAGCACTTAGGAGGCAGAGGTAGGAAGATCACCAAGAGTTCGAGGCCAACCTGAGACTACATAGTGAATTCCAGGTCAGCCTGGGCTAGAGTGAGACCCTACTTCGAAAAAAACACACAAAAAAAATTATATACTATGTCATTGTCAAGTTGTCTCCTATTTTCCTCCAATTCCCTTTAGCTTTCATTAGTGTAAGATAAGCAAATAGCTGAGATTCCTACTTGCACCTTATCTCCTCTGAAAGTCAAATTCTTATCTCTTGTCACTATACTTTCAAAATCAATGATTTCTAAGCCTCAGGCATAGACCATTCACAGTGTGCTGAAGGCACAGACTTTCACTTTAGTGAAGTCATTTATGCATTCAGTTACTTTCCCAATAGAACAAATAGAAATAATTTGTGGTGTGTGTGTGTGTGTGTGTGTGTGTGTGTGTGTGTGTGTGTGTGTGCGCGCGCGCATTCCAGAGCCTTGGTCTCAAAAGGCTCTTCAGCTTCTCCCCTTATCCAATGCCCTAAATTATGAAATTTGGATACCTTATGCTCATCTTTAAAATAAACTCTGAATTACTTATCATACAGAGTGTCTTAAACATTCAATTATGAAACTTATATTTCATTAGGAAATAGCATGGGGAGATTACTTATTGACAGCTAAGACGATTCCCAACTGAAGAATGTTTCTTTCAAGGCACAGAAACTCCTCCCATGCATATGACTTTAAATTGCATATTTTGGAGCTGAAGAGTTGGCCCAGTGCTTGCCATGCAAGTGTGAGTACCTGAGTTCAAATCCCCAGATCACTTGTAAAACCAGATGCTGTAACTCTAGCACTGGTAATCCCAGTTTACCTAGAGTAAGAAGGGGAGCAGAGACAGCAGAATCACCAGGAAGCTTATTGGCCAGCTAGCCTGGAAAATACAGTGGTGATAACATGAACAAAGAAACCCTTCATCAAACAAGGTGGAAGGCAAGGACAGACCCCCAAAGTTGCCTCTGACTTAATCCATACATCACATGCTCCCACACATATGAACATGCATACAAACATACTCACACATTATACATGCACTCACAAAATTTATATCTCTGTAAACTGCAATTCTGCCATCTACCCCCCACAAACACATACAGAGAGAGAGAGAGAGAGAGAGAGAGAGAGAGAGAGAGAGAGAGAGAAAGAGAGAGAGGGAGGGAGGGAGGCCATAATAAATGAGTTGAAATATTTTGGACAATAGAATGTGGTATACATTTGTGGTGTGTGTGTGTGTGTGTGTGTGTGTGTGTGTGTGTGTGTGTGTGCATTCCAGAGCCTTGGTCTCAAAAGGCTCTTCAGCTTCTCCCCTTATCCAATGCCCTAAATTATGAAATTTGGGGGTGGTTTTTTACAAAGTGATTGATAAATACAACAGAAACTGGTTTTAATGTAGGGTGTTAATATATACAATATTAAGTTGTGGGTCTAGTTAAGAGGTATCAGGCAGTATTATGGGTAACATTGAATATTTTGTTCACTTCATTTTTTTTGTATCTGGTATACTGAGGGAAGAAATAAACAGAGAAATATTTAGTTTGAAAGTAAATTTTGAAACAAATGTAATAATGTAACTCATTATGAACAATAAAAAAATTTAAAATAAATAAATAAATAAAAAGTTGTATTTCATGTAAAAAAAAGAGGTAGGAATTATTGGGTTGAAAACTAAAATTCATTCACATTTCCATCCAATAGAAGATTCTCATATAAGAAATGGCTATAGGATAAGCATCTAAGTACACAGGGACAGAACCCTTTGAAATCTAGGAGAGCCTTGAAGCAGTGCCTGGTTAGAGGACTGAATTAAATGCTTCTAAGAAAGCAACAAATTGTGTTGCTGTCCCGAAGCACATTTTTATGCACAAAGTGGACAGAGGACAGTCCTCAAAAGAATTATTGGTGTCACTTTTGAGGCATGGCATCAAACAAGGAAGTTTCACACAATATTAAGAAAATGTAACTGACATAGGCATTGACTCTTTGGGCCTAAAAGAACAGAAACAAGAATTAAATAGAGGCCTCAGGGTCTTCCTCTTACTAGGAAAAGAAGCAGCTGAGGTTCAGCTGCAGCAGCCTCAAATGACGGAAGAGCAGCAGAATGAACAGGCTGTCGTAGTCAGCCACACACCACTGGGATGAATCTCCAAACCAGGCACAATTTGGGGGAGGATAGTATTTATTGAAGGGACAGATCCAGGGGAAGTTAAGGAAAGAGGCTGGCCCCCTTTCACAGATCCAAGCAGAGACAAAGAGAGCACCTCCAGAAGCAAGCAAGCACACTGTTAACAATGTAACTCACAAAATGGCAGAATTGCCAGACTTGGGTTCTGGCTGCTGTTTTTGTGTTGGGTACTGAGGGTGAGAGTCAGTCACAGGTCCCTGGTCCCCTGAAGTTGAGCCTGTCTCACTGGCCAGCAGGAGACAGACTCCATGAGGAAAGGTGAATGCGCAGCCAGAGCCCCACATACACTCGCAGCTGGGAGAAGTGTCCGAGCAGATCTCAAAACTTTATTTCAGTATCCAAACTTATATACAATCCAAGGCTGCATTGTATCACAAGGGGGCTCAGCAGGCAGGAACAAAACCATGGAAACTCAGCCAGCAGCACTTATAAACAGGATTTAGGGCTTTCAGCCATCCCCCTCTCTCCTGGGGGGCACAGGTGTGCTAGGAACAAAGGGCATGAACTAACATGCTCTGGGCTCTCATCCGGGTGCATGCGTATTCTAAAACTTAACTCACAGATATACAGCCAGGCTGGGACCCAACAGTTTTGCATATGTATCCCTAGAATTTTGCATCCAATTTAAAAAGGGTGTCATGACCCCAGGAGGCCAGGCCAAAGTGACACTTCCTCCAGCCAGAAGGCTGGAGACAAGTTACAATTATAATAAATTCTATTGGGGGACATCTATTCAAAACTACCACACAGGCCTAGGGGTGGAGCCGAGGTCCAAGGATAGTAGGCTCAGGAATCATCCCTAGACCCTAGACCTGCACCAAGGAGCATCCAGGACCCTAAGGGAGGGGACAGCAGACAATCTGCTTTTGTCTATAAGAATAGCCACACAATCAAGACTGTTGTGGTGTGCTTCTCATTCTTCTTAAAATTCAATTTTCTTTATTTTTTAAGTTTAACATTTACTTAAAAGCCACAAAAATAGTGTTCCTTATATTAGCTATCCAACCTCCCTTAACAATATTTTACAGAACTATGAAACATTTGACACAGCTGAGGAAACAACAGTGAATCCTTACAATACCTGAACTTTACTAAAATATTAGTGCATTTTTCCACGTTTTTTCCTGTTTCAGGACACCCTGTAGGAAGCAGTACATTCAAGTAATGATAGCAATGTCCTTTCAGCTGCCCTTGTTTTGTGAGGGCATCTTAGTCCTTTTTTATTTTTTTTAACTTTTTGACCTTGACAGTTTAGGTGTATTAATCTGGTATATTGAGGACAAAAAAAAAAATCTATTATAACCCTGTCTCCTTTTTTCTTATTTATTTATTTTTTAGGCTAAACTACTCCAACTCTAAAAACAGTCATTGTCTCCACACAGCTCTAGTAAATTTTAATGGACAAGAGTTTTACAAACCATCAGATTCTCATTGTGCTCATGGCTCCATTCTTTCTTTCTTTGAAGGGCTGGATTACTATGAGTATTCCATCCCTGTCTTTGCAATGTGTGCCCAGGGCATTTCTGGGGCATCACTGGGGTTTATAGTCCACTGTGAGTCTCAGAAGATGCTCTCCCAAAGGAACGTCTCCCTCATCCACATAGGTGTTGACCATAGATATGGGCTCAAAGCCTATATAATTAGGGTGACGCTTTGAAGTCTTGAAGTGGAGATGATATTTTGCATATTTCAGGAATGCTGATCATTTATGTGACAAAAGCATACTGTAGAATATTGATTAATGCCTGCAACATTATGTACATACTTTTCTAAGTGGTTTGTTTCATCTACCAGCAGCAGGTGGAGTTTTTATCTCTACCCGCTTACAAATTGTGGTAGAGGAATAGAAGTAACATCTCTTTAGTTCTTGAGTGTAAGTCCCTACAGG
>PVHP010028620.1:0-22973 GCA_004024765.1 Zapus hudsonius | reverse complement strand
TTTCAAGTAGTTGAGTATTTTTAGAATGGTTCTAGCTCCACAGCAAGTACAGAGTTCCTATGTACACCCCTGTTCCTTCAACACCCCACCAGAGTTCTCACTAATGAATCCACCGGCATATTATTCGCATCTAAAGCCTTAGTTCCTATGAGGGTTTGCTCTTCACATTGTACCTTCTACTTCTTTTCTAGAAGGTTTACATACTTGGAATCATATCATATGTAGCCTTTTCAGACTGGCTTCTTAATAGTATGTATTTAAGTTTTCTTCATGACCTTCAACTCATGTATTATTAACACTGCATAGTATTTGGTTATCTGCCCATTCATTGAGGACTTTTATTAGGGTGTATTCTTGGGAAAGAGGATTCCCTGTGAAAGGGAAGGGCCAAAGATTTTACCCCATTTACCAAGGCTCTGTTACACTTATGTCAATAACCAAAGTATGTCTATTACAACTATCCATCCAGGGAACCAGGGAAATGCCTACCACGCATGTCTATGAACCAGTCTCACTGTGACTAGCTCCGTTCTGTACAGGATTTAACTTTGGTCTTGGCTTCCAGGGGACTGACGGAGTGCCACTCTATCAGTGTCCTCTCCATGGTGCTGGTGAACGACGTGTCCTCATGGACAATATAAGTAGTATGTGTCCATGTGGTGTGTCTTTGGCCTTTTATAGTATAGCTACTCTATGATGTTCACTGTTTGAGGTATTTTCATTTCTATCTTTTAATTTTAATTAAATTTTAATTCTACTACCTACCAGAGCAATCCAGACTTTTTTCTTTCTAACTTGAGGAAGGACATTGCTTAATGTGCTGAGGACTGAATCCAGGACCTTGTGCTTGCTAAGGCAAGTGCTTTTCCACTGAGATCAATCCCCGACCTTGACGAGTGCTTACACCATGTCCAGGCTCCTTGTAGCATGGGAGACTCAATACGCTAGGAGTCTCCATAATCCCCTTTTGTTGAGTGTGTGTGCTCTGCGTGGGTCCTTGGCCTGGCACCTTGGAATGCAGCCACGTGTGTATTTTTTCAGCATCTGTCAGCACACTTTGGCTGTGTTCTGTAGTTTTCTCAGGGAATAGCTGCTTTGTGACTCCGGGAGGCCTAGCATATCTTCAGCAGACATACATGCTGGACTTGATCCTAGATGTTGCCTTAGTGGTCAAAAGAGGAGCTACAGCGGATCCTGAGGGGAGGATGGTTATCTCGCCAGGGAGAGGGCTGCACATCATCTCTGAGCAAGGTGGAGGCATGCATGTCCCTCACCAGGTACCATATGCCTCTCTTGCAGGCTCAGACAGCTTGAGGGAATATTGGGGTTGAGGACTTCCAAATGCATAAACCAAACACCCCTCTCCATGTTTCAGAGTCTCATTTATTACTAAGTAGGGTTCTGACCATGTCGCAATAGACTCATCCTGGTTGGGAGCTTTACTTCTTTATGATTATGATCTAGTGCTGACCTCAGCTTCCCCCCCAATATGGGAGAGGAGCCCCCTGGCTCTCAGCTTTGAATTGCAGTCTATTGTTAACTTTTTCAGAATGCTAGTGGTGTGGAGCCCTAGTCATCATAGGCAAATCCTTATGGTGATTATTTCCTCCATATATCCCAACAAGCTGACACTTCATAACTGCTAATGTATTCTCTTCCATCAGTGTGGCAGCTCAGCTGTCTGGTGACTCTGTTCAACACTGCACTGTGCTGTGGATTCTCAGTGACCCACTGATGCCAGTGATGGTCTCCTATTGCCAGGTGGTGGTGGGTGGTCAAGTCCTAAATCCTACTATAGGATTCTGTTTTTCTCTTTCTTCCTTCTCTCTCTTTGATTTATTTATTTTTTTGCTATAGAGTCTTACTTCGTAACATAGGCTCATCTATAACTCATGGTAATCCTTCTGCCTCAGCCTCCTAAATGCTGGGATTCTAGGTGTGAGCCACTATGCCTGGTTTAGGATTTTTTTTTTTTTGCTTGTGTACATTGCTGCAGTTACCTTCATGTTGCTGAGACAAAACATCCAATCAAATGCAGCTGGTGGGAGGAGAGGGTTTATCTCAGCTTATAGTCTTGAGGGGACATCCTGTCACCTCAGGGAAAGGTTAGTAGAACAGAGGCTGGCCATCACTTCTTGCCGCAGCAGCTGGGAAAAGGCAGCAAGAGAGTGAACTGAGCTTTGGCCAGGGGGAATCTGGGCTGTAACAGCTCAAAGCCCACCCCTAGCAACACACTTCCCCCAGCAAAGCTCCACCTCCCAAACTGCCACCAGCTGGGGACCAGGCATTCCAAACACATATGATCATGCTCATGTGTGTTGTGGTATACACGTATTGCAGGTATGAATTCATGTGTTTACATGTGTGTGTGGAGGCCAGAAGACACTTCAGGTGTCATCCTCAGTAATGCCTTCCACCTCCTTTGAGACATGGCCCTGAAACTCACCAAGTAGGATAGACTGGCTGGCCAGTGAGCTTGAAGAATTCTTCCATTTCTGTCTGTCTCCACAGCACTGGGATTCTAGGCATGCACCACCATGCCTGCGTTTATGTGGGGAGCGGAGACTGAACTCACGTCTGGTGCATGCTTGCGAGGTAACTGCTTTACCTCCCAGCCCTAGATCTACTTTCTTGGATCACTTACCCGGGGCACCAACTGTGGCAACAGGTGGAGTTCCCCCAAGGAGAAATTCTGAATGGAGGCAGTAGAGGGGCGTGTCCTAAGAAGCTTGAGATCAGCACACAAGGAGGAGGAGGAGAAAGAAGCAGAGTTTGAGGTGAGACACTCTTAACACTGACCTCAGCTCACCTTATGGGGATCCCAGGACCTAGGGTGGCCTTCCGGATTGTTACCACTGGGAAAAGGAGACCCACAAGCCTCTGTATACCTACCCTGTCACAGGAGAGAAGATGCCCCTGGAAGGATTTATGGTCTTGGATGAGATTTCTTCAGTGTAGTCTATTACCACAGAGGGCTGGTGGTTGAGGGGTATTTCCTGGAAGTCCTTCCAACTACTGGAAGCAGTCCATTCTCTATTCCTGCATAGGAGTGTGGGTGACATATTAAAGCACACTCTCAAAGTCCACTGAAGTCCATGTCATCAGCCTGCCCGCCACAGAAATAAGCTCCTCATAGAAAGACACTGAACATCACAGGGCAGCAGGTGGATATATGTAATCATCTCCTGGAGTTTGGGGAGCTACCTGGGAAAACAGAAGATACCAGAACATTGCTTTTGGATAATGACCAAAAATGCTTCTGAACTCAGAACTCTGGGTCAGCCAAACTATCAAATATGAGAGTAGAATAAAGCTGTTCAGACAAAGAAGGCTTATGCCTCAGCAATGAAAGGGAGAAATGGTGAGGAAGGGGAGCCATCATAGGCTAGGGGCAAAGCCATCCCAGTGGGAGGCATCCAGAAGACTCCAGGAATGGTTTCTTCACACAGACAAAATTGTGGGGCTGAGGAGATGGCTCAGCAATTAAAGACATTTGCTTGAAAAGCCTGCAAACCAGGCCACACATGACCCATGCCTTGGAACACATTTTAAATCTCTTTTACAGATAAAGGCAGAGAGATGGGGTGATGCAGCTCTCAGGTTTGGCTGGTTATTAACCCAGGTTTTCTCTTGTGACCTTAACCACCAGGCAACATCACCCTCTGTCGTGATGCATACCAAGGGCCAGGGCCAGACCAGTGAGCAGCCACCTCTCCATCTCCACTGAAGGCCGCTAGCATTAATGGGCCAGGAAAACTAAGCTTTTGCCTTTGGGAGGATTTTTTGAAGGTGTTTTATTGTGGATCCTTT
Organism: Zapus hudsonius; assembly: GCA_004024765.1. Taxonomy (NCBI): domain Eukaryota; kingdom Metazoa; phylum Chordata; class Mammalia; order Rodentia; family Dipodidae; genus Zapus; species Zapus hudsonius. Next base: position 19,163 of record PVHP010028620.1, on the reverse strand, counting down.
TAAAAAAACAAGGGATTCGGGATTGGTACCAAAGACACGGAAAATAAAAAATCCACGCATGGTTTGGATTTACTTGAAACTCGCTGTCCTTCCTATGTCATAGGGCAGAGGGCGCTGAACAGCTACTTTTTAAAAACCTTAAACTCAGTGGGTGTGTTCAACAGGGTGAGGAAAAGTGGCAAAAGTGAAACTTTAAACACGACCAAGTAGAGTTTCCAAACTTCATGAAACTGGAAATAGAGAAGAGGAGGGAGGAAAAATTAATTCGGTTTTACGAGTACCATTTTAGTGGTTTCCTGACCTCCTAGAATTGGTCCCCAAAACCCATTTTAGTTTCTTTTCCTGCAACACGATTATTTTCAACCTTTTGTGTTTTTCCCTATTTTCTGAACTGAAAAGTCAGAGCCCGCGGGGAGGGAGCCGGGGAGTGGGTGTGAGTTTCCACGTGGCCTCCATCCACCGCCAGAGGTCCGCCGCCAGAGGTCCACCGTCGGAGGTCCACCGTCGGAGGTCCACCGTCCCAGGTCCACCGTCCGAGGTCCACCGTCCGAGGTCCCCGTCCGAGGTCCCCGGTCTCCGGTCCCCCCGCGCAGCGCCCTCCCCGCGGGGCCGACGGCTTCTCCTGCTGCGGCTGGGCTGCGGGGAGCCATGCTCCGCGTGATCGTGGAATCCGCCAGCAACATCCCGAAGACGAAATTTGGAAAGCCGGATCCTATCGTTTCGGTTATTTTCAAGGGTAAGGAAAAAAAATTTTTTTTTCCAGAAGCCCTGCTGGGTCTTTCTTTAAAAGTCTAGGCTTTGGGCGGCCAGCCGAGCCTCTCTCTGTCCTTGCTACCTGGGCAGGTAAGGAACCTTCGCTGCTGCTGCGTTGGGCATTTAATCTTCCCCAAGGCTGTGAGACTCCCAGGTAGCTTAGTTTTCATCCTGTGATTTCGTATCAATCTTCATTTCAGATATGAAGGTCTATGTTGGTCCAAAGTGAGAGTCTTAATGGTTTTGCGATCATTTTCAAACTTTCTTTGCCTGGGAGCAATGAGTAATGGAGTTAAAGGAGTATTTATGTCATTGGTGGAGGTAGTGTTGTTCCATTAACTGTCCCTTGTGGTTGGGCTTCTGGTAGGTTAGTTACTCTTTTGAATTCTAATCATTTCAAGCTATTCTGAACCTCGCTCATTGTGCCTCCTTTTTGTAGCTCTTAAGCCCTGAGCAGTGTGTCTACAGCTTGGGAGCATGGCTGTCTCTGGCTGGTCAGGCCCTTCATTTCTCTGGCCCTCAGTTCTGTTCTGCAAGCCAGGAGAAGCCAGGAAGATTCTTTAAAGGCTCCTTGGAATTCCAAGGGGCTCTTTTTTCTGGCAGGACCCATGCTTGCAGGGAGGGCATGGGAGTGGCTGCCCTCAGTAGTACTGGCTGCAGATGTGGGGCTAGCCCTGGGTTTCAGGGCTCCGTCCATTTTCTTTTTGTCAGTGGTCTTGGGTGAGATGGCCAGCATACTTCTTGGCAGGTGGCCCCAGGACGCCTTGACAGGCACGTGTTTATTGACTACTATTCCCTCCAACCCAGGAACTTGACTGATCCTCCCTCCCAGAAAGTGTGGAATCATCTCATAGATCGTGACCGTTTTTTTTTTTTAAACTTTCCATTTCTCTTCTCAAATCTGCCTTTCTTAGGATGAGCAAGAAAATGAAAGACATGGGCTGGGGATGTAATTCAGTTGGAAGAGTACTTGCCTAGCATTTAGGAAGCTGAATTCCATTCCCAGCACTGCATACAATTGGGTGTGGTATTGCACACTTGAAATTCCAGCACTTGGGAGGTGGAGGCATCAGGATCAGATGTACAAGGACATCCTCAGCTATGTGCATAGCAGGTTCCAGACAGCCTGGACATAATGAGACCCTGTCTCTCAAAAAAAGTGGGGAGGGGGACTGGAGAAATGGCTCAGTGGTTAAAGGCACTTTCTTGCAAAGCCCGTCATTCCAGATTCCCCAGGACCCAGGTAAAGCCAGGTACACAAAGTAGCACATGTGTCTGGAGTTGATACACAGTGTCTGGAGGCCCTGTGTACCCATTTTCTTCCCCTCCACCTCCCCCCACACACAAATAAATACTTTTTTTAAAAAAAGACTGGAAACCCAAAGCTGCCTAGTGTTTGCTCATTTATAAAAAGATGGTGTTCTGAGAAGATGGGAAGGAAAGTAGGAAGAAAGAGAAAAGATCTGAAGGGCAAATTTTGGATTCTTTAAGGATAAAGTGTTTCAAAAATCTGACTAATGACTATGCATAGTCATATAAGTTCATTTGCATATGTTAGTTTTCAAAGCTTTTCCCCTTTAAAGCGGTTACACAATAGGGACAGACTATGAAGAATTTGCACCTTTCTCCATTAGCATGTAAAGACTTGTAAAAAAAAAAAAAGTATTGGAGACTGGAGAGATGGTTTAGGGGTTAAGTTGCTGCCTTCAAAGCAGAAGGACCTGAGTTCAATTCCCCAGTACCCATGTAAAGCCAGATGCACAAGGCGGTGCATGCGGCTGGAGTTCCTTTGCAGTGGCTGGAACCATTCTTTCTCTTTCTCTGTCACTCTCTCAAATAATATATAAATAAATACATAAATAAGAATATTTAAAAATAAGGTATTGGCATTGGAAGGTCATCATTTGAGCCAAGTCACATAGGTTATAAAAGAATAGAATATAACACTATTGAAATCTGACTCATTTTTCTGGGGTATACATGCATTAACTGAACATTTAAAAATGAATAAAATGAAAAAAAAATGAATAAAATGTCTATGAATGTAAACACTCAGTTGAAAGTGAAAAACCAGCTATATTGGCAAATATAGATTTTTTTAAAGTCTTTTCAAACAATCACATTCACTAGGTTATTTAACCTTAATCTCTTTTCTGGTGTCCTTTCATTGTACATATTGAGTGATAAACTTCATTCATTCATTCATTCATCTGACAAGCACTTAACACAAGAAAGATCATTGAACTCACTGTGAGAAAATTTGTAATCTGGACAAGGAGTTATTTTAAGGGGCTGGGGCTCAAATCTAGGGTGGTGCAATGCTAGGCAAATGCTCTGTCATAGAGCTCCATCTCTAGTCTGGACTTAGCTGACATTGCCTAACGCAGACTTAACCACCTGGGTCTTAACTTTCACAGCTGCGGAATATAGGAGCCCCATCCTTTCTAGCTTTAAGATGCTGTGTGTGTTATGACAGTGTATGTGCCCCATGTGCATGCCTGCAGAGCCGGAGTAGAACATCCATCGGTGTCCTCATCACTCCTCTGCCTTGTTTCCTTGAGACGGAATCTCTCGCTGTTCCTGAGCTGCTTGTTTTTGCCATCAGGTTGGCTGACCAGTCAGCCTCAGCAATTCTCCTGTCTCCTTTCCTCCTTAGGACCCCCACCAGGGGTTACAGGCATGCTTGGCCATGCCTGGCTTTTGATGTGGGTGCTGAAGATGGAACTAGCTCTTCATGTTTGCACAGGACCTGCAGTGTCACCTCCCCAGCTCCCAGGCTTGATCTTCTGCTCTCAGTAAGATATGGGAGCTGTTGATTTACATGGTAGAGGAGACATAGTAGTGAATATGGCAAATTTCCTGGTGGTCTCAAAACACTAGTGATAGGAAATCCTTTCCAGTTGTGCCCTCAGTTTGAGCACTGTGCAGAATTGAGTAACATTAAGTTCTGACAGACTGGATACTTACATCAGGTCACGTTCATCAGCAGGGGCGTGGAGCAAAGCCAAAGCCACTTTGCACTTGGAGCGAGGTGCGCAGCTTGGAAGATGCGACTGCCCTAAGAGAAGATGGAAGCGACGCCTGGAAAGTCATTGTGCCAATGGAAACATGTACACATTTTAACAGCCTCCTAATTTCATAAAGCAGCAAGAAGAGATAACGGCTCTTCTCACCTCATATGATGGCAGGAGGCCCAGCTGAGAGCCACATGTGGGAATGATGGTGCTCTCGAGGATGCAGTGAGACCCTGCTCACCAGAATTCCATTCCTGTACACTGCCTGAGATAGTCAGCTTAGGAAGAGAAAGCATTGCTTTCTGCTCAGAGTTTCAGAGCTTCTGGTCCATGACTGAACAGACCTATGGCTGTCAGGCCTCTCAGAGAGGGAGGGAGCAGCAGGCCGGCAGGTGTGAGACCAAGCAGGCTTGTTCATCATGGCCTGTAAAGGGGAGAAGGATGAACTTCTGATCTGATAGCACCTGCAAAGACGAGTGCCAATGATCTGAAGCCTCCCACTAGGTCCCAGCTTGTAAAGAGTCACCATGCCAGGGCACAAGCCTTTCATAGGTGAGCCTTTGGGGATCACTTCTCTGAACCCTGCAGAGGCCCTCCTAGTCTGCAGTTACAGTGCAGTGGGAATGTGTATACTAACCACCACCTGGTTTCAAATTGATCTCAAAGCTTCAGGCTTGGAGCTGGGTGATAACTCAGTGGTCAAAGACACTTCCTTGCAAAACCTAATGGCCTGGGTTTGAATCCCCAGTACCTATGTAAACCATCCAGATGAACAAAATGATGCATGCATGGAGAATTATTTTGCAGTGGCAGAAGGCCATGGTGTGCCCATCCTCTTTCTCCATTATCTGTCTATTCGCTCTCTCTCAAATAAATAAATATTTTTTTAAAAATTTAAAGCTATATTTATTTGAGAGAGAGAGAGAGAGAGAGAGAGAGAGAGAGAGAGAAAACGGACACACCAAGGCCTCTAGCCAATGCAAATGATCTCCAGACGCATGCACCCCCCCCCTTGTGCATCTGGCTTTACATGGGTACTGGGGACTCAAACCTGGGTCCTTGGGCTTTGTAGGCAAGTGCCGTAACTGCTGAGCCATTTCTCCATCCCTAAATACATAGTTTTTAGAAAAACTTCAGGCGTTTGTGTTGAACTATGCTGAGGCTGCTATGAGGGAGTTACGGGGCCCAGAGTGGACCTGAAGGTTGGGATTACTCTAGTTCCCTTGTGTTGCTCTCACTGACATGTAGCAATGCAGGAGCTACCAAGTTTATTTAATGTTTTGGCTTTTGGGGGTGCATGAGTTCTATAAATTAGCTCTGAATCTTAGGACCAGCCCACCTGTGAGCCAGAGGTAGTCATTCTGCCTCTAGCTCTCTAGCCAGCCAGGGTGCGCAGCTGTGTCCAACAGGAATTAGATCACATGGACCTTTGAGACCCTTTTCATTGATTCTCCAAAGTATAAGCTTTCTAATGTTTTGTGCATGTGCTCCTGTGTGTGATTGTGGGGACATGCCTGCCATGCGCTCGTGTGGAGGTCAGAGGACAGCCCTCGCCCTTCCCCCTTGATTAAGGCAAGGTTTCTTATTCTCCTTGTTGCTGTTCACTGATGAATGCCAGGCCAGCTGGGCCACGAGCTTCCCAGAAATCCTCCTGTTTCCACTGCCCATCTCCCCACACCATGCTGGAACTTACGGAGGCCCACAGCTTCTGGCTTTTATTCATGGAGTTAGGGGCTCTGAACTCTTGTACTCAGGCATGAACCATAAGCACATTATCCACTAAGCTATCTCCTGCTCCTTTTTGATCTTTTTGAAAATTTTTACTAACTATATTTTAAAATAAAAGTAAAACTAAAACTAATAATCTAGAAGGAACTAAATGGCTGAAAAGTGAACATTCTCAGTCCTGTCCTTCCTATTCTTTCTGGAAATCTGCAGCCTGAACAATTACAACAAATGTTTTATTTATTTATTTGCAAGGAGAGAGAGAGAGAGAGAGAGAGAGAGAGAGAGAGAGAGAGAGAGAGAGAGAGAATGGGCACCAGGGCCTTTATCCACTGCAAACAAACCAGATGCATGCGCCACTTTGTGCACCCAGCTTTACATGGGCACTGGGGAATCAAACTTGGGTCATTAGGCTTTTCAGGCAAGTGCTATCTCTCCAGCCTGGTTTTGCTTCTGCCTCCAACTCCCAAATGGGCCACCACATTCAGTTTATTAGTCTGAACAATTTGATTTAACCCTTTCAAGACCTTGAGCCTAGACATGCAAGCTGCCTCAGTCACTGCCCCTGCTAGCAACAGTGCCTTTGGAGTACATATCTTTGTAAATGTGTGCATTTCTGAAAGGCTGACTCTCTGGAGGTATTGTTTGTTTATTGGCCTGGAACTCCTGCAGTCCTGCCTCAACCTCCTAAGGGCTGGGATTCAAAGCATGAGCACCACCATGCTTTCACTTTGTAGTCTTTCAGATGTTTTGCTGGAGGGACATTGTTGTGGACTTCCATTTTCCCTTGCTTCTGTGTGACATCTCTTAAAAGTGTCATCGTGCTGTTGTGCCTTATAACATGGCAACCTTTTACTCATCTGAAGCATCCATCTTGCAGGACTGTCACTGTCATCACAGTGGTGGTTTTCCCATTCTGTCTTTAGGATATTGACCTCCCATCCCCCACAGTTTCTTCTCGTGTCTTGCAGAGAAGCCTTGTAGAATGGCTGCTGTTCAGATGCCCACCAGACAACTTGTTACTTAGTTTTCTATACTCTTGTTATTTCACAGGAACATATTTTTGCAGTGTGAGTCTAGATAATTTTAGAGCTCCTTTTCTAATTACCGTATCAAACCATTTCCTCACCTCAAGAATTTTCTTTTTTCTTTTTGTTAATATTCTTATTTGTTATTTATTTGTAATGATAGAGGAGGGGTAATGGGGGCACCAGGGCCTCTTGCCGTGCAAACAAACTCCAGACAGAAACGCCACTTAGTGCATCTGGCTTTACATGGGTACAGGGAAATTGAACCTGGGCTATCAGGGCTCACAGTGAGTTTCTTTAACCACTGAGCCCAAGAATTCTCTTTTTTAAAAAAGGGGATCAGAACTAGCTTTTCTGAAAAGAAGTACATCTGCAGAGATTCCCAAAGGCTGTGATTCTTCAATTAGCAACTTCACTATTTATAGCAACAGGCAAACTTATTTAAAGTTGCTGTTTGACCTTCCTTTCTTCCTTCCTTCCTTTTTTCCTTCCTTTTTTCCTTCCTTCCTTCCTTCCTTCCTTCCTTCCTTCCTTCCTTCCTTCCTTCCTTCCTTCCTTCCTTCCTTCCTTTCTTCTTTTTCTTGAGACAGGGTCTCATGTAGTCATGATGACCTAGAACTCCTGATCCTCCTGCCTCCACCTTTCACATGCTGGGATTACAGGCTGGCGTCAGGACACCATGCAGTGCTGGGGAAGGAACTCAAGGCTCTGTGCAGCTAGGCGAGAACTCTACCAGCTGAGCCACATCCCCAGCCCTTCATTTCCTTTTTCATTCAGGGACATTAACATGGTGTGTGTGTGTGTGTGTGTGTGTGTGTGTGTGTGTGTGTGTGTGTGTGTGTGTTTGTGTGTGTGTTTGTGTGTGTGTTTGTGTGTGTGAATAATTTCCTATTGTAAGTTTTTTATCTTTTATTATTTAAGTATGTATTTTTATTTCTTTAAAAATTATTTATTTCTTTGCATGCAGAGGAGAGAGAGAGAAAGAATGGGCCCACCAGGGCCTCTAGCCACTGCAAATGAACTCCAGATGTATGCATCAATTTGTTCATCCAGCTCTATGTGGGTACTGAGGAATCAAACCTGAGTCCTTAGGCTTTGCAGGCAAGCACTTTAACTGCTGAGCCATCTCTCCAGCCCTGTATTTATTTTCAAATGATACACAGTCATTGTATCTATTTATGAGGTGCAGTACACATTGCAATATATGTCTGCTGCTAGGAATAGTGCTCATGCCCATATTCCCAGAGCACAGGAGGTGGAGGCAGGAGGATCACAAGGTCGAGTTTGAAGCCAGCCTGGGCTGCATAGTAAAACCCTGTCTCAAAAAAATCAAAAGCAGGCCAGGGAGATGGTTTGGTCCATAAATTACTTGCCATTGAAACTAGAGTCCTCAAGTTCGGTCCCCAGACCCCACATAAAAACCAGGAGCTATGATGGAGGGCTTTTGTAGTCTCAGCATGCTAACAGTGAGGTGGGAAGCAGGGACAGGAGAATTTCCTAGAAACTCAGAGAGAGGAGAAGCAAGGGCTGAGCCTTGTCCACATGTGCAACATGGTACACGTGTACCTGCACTCACACATCCGCACACAAACATGCCTGCAGCTGTGACCCACCCCACACACATAAATAATTTTTCTTAAAAGCAACCTTACTAGTATAATGATTAGTCCAGAGTAATATTGGCATAATTACCACTTCAGATATTTTTTATTGCTTAGTGTTAGGAACATTCAAAATTCCAGAATACTTTTTTTTTTTAAGAATCATAAATCAGCACAAAAATCTGTGAGGTTCCATTTCAGAAAAGGGAAGAAGGCTCTCCTGGGCTTCACTGCAGTCAGCGAGGGTGGGTTGCGCAGACAGACCTTGGCTTTCCCAGGGTGGAAAAGCCATCTGGAAGATTGTTCCCAGGTCAAATGATGGTCATGGAAGGTGGGTTCTCCCACAGAGTCACAGCCTTGTATAGACAAACACTCAGGAGGGCTGGAGTGCTTACTCTACTGACTCACTTCCCGGAGAAAAGGGCTTGGAGGCTGGCCCCACCCAGGTGAAGCATGGGAACTGTCAAAGGTATGTTTCCAGAAGGAACATTCTTTGACAGTCACTTCTAAGGCCACAGTAGCCTTTTAAGAATTAATTAACATGCTTTATTTTTCCTTTTTTTCCTCCACAACATGTCACACTTGCATACCCTCAGCCAGGGGTATTGACATTTCTCTGGCTTCTGTTTTTTTTTTTTCCTGACTATTGGCTTCTTCCCCCCCTCACCCCACCCAGGATTTCTAAGCCCTCAAGGAGACCTGATATTTTTGTCTTCTGCAATGCCTGGCGCATTATTGACTTGGAATACACATTATCAAGGTTGACCAGGGAAGCAGAGAGGGGACAGAAGATGAGATGGAGACATCTTGGGGTGATAGAGCCACTGGGTATGGGGTATGAAAGTTGGCCAGACTCCCTTTGTTCAGGCAGAATTATGCTTAACATTCACTCAGGTGCTTTGTAAGGAGGCTTGGCAAAGGGGCCATTCCACTCATTCCTGAACCGTGAGCACAAGCGGCTCCAGGCACCTGCTGTCCAGACACAAACTGTATCTTAGACTTTTTACATTCTTGTCCCTGGCAAGAAATATGTGATGCTGCCTGGTACAGTATTCAGAATTCCCATGCGAAATACCTGGAGGTCTGCAGCACACGAACCACTCAGCGTGCTAGGCTATGGAAGCCACCTCAGCCACTGTGTCATTTCTGTAGAGCAGCTGCTCTGTTGAACAGGAGTGTACCCGAGGACAGTTCTTGAAGAAGTAGCTGGGGAACATCTGGCACCTTAATCCTTAAGCTAACTTCTTATCAGTCTTTGGGAAGCAAAGGCCCTGGGCTTTGGAGCCAAGGATACTGAGTGAGAACTATAGCAGAGTTTTCTCTCCCAGGACTAAGAGACCAACGAATTAGCACATTAGAATGAGATGCAAATCAGAATAGGCATGTAAAAATTATAATTTCAGAGTGAATAGAGGCTGCGTGTGATGGCACAAGCCTATAAACCCAACTCCTGGAAGGCAGAGGCAGGAGGATTGCCACAAGTTCAAGGCCAGCCTCATCTATATAGAGAGTTCCAGGCTAGATAGTGTTATGAGGGAGACATTGTATTAAAAAAAAAAACAGATGGGGAAGGGGAGGGGGGACAAAAGACAGTAATGGGAGAGGATTATGAGCAAAACACATTTTGTATATGTATTAAAAGTATTAATAAAAGTTGAAACAAAGAATAAATAGAATGAAGAAAATATCTTTTGATTTGTTCTTAGAGGATAAGTGAAAGTAAGGAAGAATGGGAGGAAGTTAGGTGTGGTTGTACATACCTCAGGAGGCTGAGACAGGGAGATCACAAGTTTAAGGCCAGCCTGGTTGCATAGTGAGATCCTATTAAAAAGAAAGAGAGAGAGAGAGAGAGAGAGAGAGAGAGAGAGAGAGGAAGAAGAAGGGAGAAAAGAAGGGAGGGAAGGAAGGTAAGAAGGAAGGAAGGAAGGAAGGAAGGAAGGAAGGAAGGAAGGAAGGAAGATAAGGGAAGGTACTCCAGGCTTTTGAACAACACAAAAGGATCATGGAGTGTTGGACGTTTGTGGTACCATTATCAAATCGTAATCTGGTTTAGAGAGCTGAGGTTCCTACTAGAGCAGTGGGGAGCCCCTAGGACTAGGCCTCACTGTGAATGACAGGGAGACTACAAGGAAGGTCCTGGGACAGAGGGAGCTCCTTACAGGACTTGCATCAGACAGAAGGAACTAATGGAAGACACTAAGGAAGCATCTGATCTATTCAAGTGACTATGGAAACCATACCAGATAGACTAATGGGGGCCGTCCTTCTTTCCCATCCGCTGTGAAATGCAGCAGCAGACACTCCCCAGCCCCTGTAAGAGGTCATCATGACGACAGTAACCATTTGAGGTAGGAGGAAGGGAGACAAAAGGAAGGCTTAGAATTTGGGAGCCATATTTTAAAGCAAATGTCTATATCTTCCCAAAGGTCAGATGGGGAGCATTTCATTGACCAAGCTGAGATGTCCTCTCATTTATTCATACCTTTTGTCAGTGTCTGTCCCCGAAGGTAAGGGCTGATGGTCAGAAATAGAGTGATAGTGAAAAAAGCCAATGCTCGCTTAAGCTCATGGAAGGAAATCTTGGAGGTTTTTCTAAAGCTAGAGAGACATCTTCTAGAGTCCAGAGAATGGCTTCATGGAATCAAACTCATGACAGGCAAGGAGCCATTTTATTCTCTGTGTCTCTATATCTGTCTCTGTCTCCCTATTCCCCCTGTCACCCCACCTGTGCAGCCTCAGATACCAGCTACCTTTGTGAGGCCTCTTGTCTGGGCTTTGGGTGATCATCAGGTGACTAGTTCTGACTCTATATGTAACTAATTGCACTGTTAGTTTCTCCTAAATGAGATCTTTGAGAGAAAGACTCAGTTTGGGGCAGATATTCATCACCAATCAACTGTGGTGGAGGCCCAGGACACACAAGGCACCTATAACAGATGCAGGTACTGCACAGGTGAGACCTGGGGACCTGCAACATAAACCACTCCACTCATCTCCTCCAAGTTTGGGGAATTAGACCTGTTCTTTTTCATCTTTAATCTGACTCATCCTTTCCCCATGTTGGAGTTAACTTCTCTCATTGCTGCACAGAAAAGAACCCAACCAAAAGTGGAGGAATGGGTTTATTTTGGCTTATAGACTCTAGGGGAGATTCCATCAAGGCTGAGAAATCAATGGCATGAGCAGAGGGTGGACATCATCAGATGGACAAGAGAAACAGAAGAGTGTGCCAAACACTGGCAAGGGGAAGCTGACTATAACCTCTATAAGCCCCACTCCCAACAACACACCTGCAACAAGGTTCCAAAATTACCATCAGCTGTGGATCAAGCATTCAGAACACATGCGTTTGTGGGGGACACCTGGATCAAACCATCACAACCCATAAAGAGCTCTTTCTACTATCAACACAGTGTGTGGAATGGGATGGCTTTGGACTAGTCAAGTTGGTTTATCATCTTGACCGTATCTTTGGTCAACTATAAAATGGAGACAGTAATGTGCACCTCTAGAGATGTGGTACAGAGCAGCAATGGCAAAATATCCAAAGCTCTTCCAACAGTGCCCAACATGCAGCTAATACAGCACATGCTCATGTCCTCCCTCTTGTATGCCTACTTCTGGGGGACACAGAACATGGGAGCTATTTCTAAGGGTGGCCTAGGCTTAGATGCTCAGTATCAGGTGGTTCCCTGTAGCTATGTCTGCACTAGAAGCTTAAGACAGAGCCCTTGCCATCTTGCTGTAGGCATGGATCAGAGTCTGGAGGGCTTGTACTGGTGTTTTCAGGGTCTTGTGTCCAGAACAGAGAGTTAAACCAGAGACACATTCATGGTGATAGAAATAGAGACCGTTTATTAAGGAAGAGCACACTCCGCAGGGAAAGCAGGCCAGAGAGCTGGGAAAGAGCTGCATTTCAAAGGCCATGAAAGTGAAGATATCTTTGTGGGTCATCCACTTTCTCCTACATTTGTGTATCTTTCTTGGGCTTTTCTCACGCATGCTCCGTCCCTTACACACAGTCCTGATGGTGATGAGTTTCCAGTCTTCCTGCCAAGTGCCTTTCATATCATCATCTAGATGCCTCTTTCTCTTCTCCCCACTCTCCTGCCACAGTCTGACTTACTGGGGAGAGCTCACAAGGAACTCTCATTTTGGCATAAGTCAGACTTTGGTTTTTTTCTTTAATATTTTACTTATTTACTTATTTGCAGAGAGAGAAAGAGACAAAAAGAAAGAGAGAGAGAGAGAGAGAGAGAGAATATTGGTGCACCTGGACCTCAAGCCACTGCAAACAAACTCCATATGCATGCACCACACTTTGTTCATCTGGCTTTACGTGTGGGGAATCGAACCTAGGTCATTAGGTTTTGCAGGCAAGTGCCTTAATTGCTGAGCCATCTCTCCAGCCCAGACTCTTTCTTTGTTTTTAATTGAGGTAAAGGACATAACATTAATCATCTTGTGCATTTTGAAGATTACAGTTCAGGTATCTAGGTTGCTGCTACTTCTTGGCTGCGGTGGATAAAGCTGCTATGAGCAACAGTGTGCAAGTATCAGCTTGTGTCCAGTTCCTTTGAGTGTGTCCCCAGAAGGGGACTGGCTATGTCACACCATATTTTATTTCTACTCTACTGAGGAATCCCCCTACTGTTCTCTATAGCAGCTGTACCACTGGCAGTGCACAGGGGTTCCAAGTTCTTGATGTCCTTGACAACACTTGCTGCTTGATAGGTAATAACCAGCCTAATGAGTGGGAACGTAGTAGGTTCTCCATTGGCATTCAGCTCACTTGCCTCATTAGCATAGTGAATGGCTGCACTGTAGCTTTGTGAGGTCATGTGACCAGAGTTATGTTGGGAGCACATGGGAAATATCCTGGCCACCCATGGTGCCAGGTCTTTTTGGGCCTGGGATCCCTAGGATAGGGCTAGAACCAGAGGTTACTCATTCCTCCCTGTTGCAGTCAGCTTTCTAGTTGCTGCGCAGAAAGAACCAGAGCAAAAGCGGCTTGTAGAGGAATGGGTTTATTTGGCTTATGGACTTGAGGGGAGACTCCATCCTGGCCGGGAAAACGATGGCATGAGCAGAGGGCTGGACATTACCTCTGCCACAGCACTGCAAACAGCGGCAGGAAGGTGTGCCAAATACTGGCAAGGGGAAGCTGGCTTATAACCCCCATAAGCCCACCCCCAACAACACAGCTTCTCGAGGTTGTAAAACCCAAACTGCCATCTGCTGAGGATCGATCTATCAGAACATATTCAATTGTTTGTGGGGGACACCTGTATCAAACCATGACACTCCCACTAGCACATGTTGGGAATCAGATTATCCCTGGAATTCTCTCGCCTGACAAGCTATTCTCCTTCTTGGCATTTATTGAAAGGTGCAATTATGTTTGCTTATTGGATTTTGTATCTCCCCCATACACTAGAAAGTAAGCTTCATGAGGACAGAGCCCAGACCTCTTTCTCTGGAACCTGGCTCGGTGCTGGGTGGACTATTGATGGCCAATGAGAAGTGATTGAATGAGTGGTTCTGGCTCCCCTTCATTTGGGTCAGGGAGACACAGACCAGAGGGACCACATGGGACCAGACCACTATGCCCACAAAACTGATCTTCAATATTTAGAACTTGAGAGTTTCCATAGGCTGATTGAGATCCAAAGAAAGCTGGAAGGCAGGGAGCACCAGACCACCTTTGACCTTGACAAAGGGCTTTGGTCTTATTGATGGCAAGACATCTCTCTGAATCTGTTTCCCCAGCTGTGATTAGACCTTCCTCTGAAAGGTTACAAACATAAAATCAGATGCAGAGTACGTGGCAGCTTAAATATGAGTGCTGCTCTCACTGTTAGACCTGGGGGGTTTGTACTGGGGGACTTCAAACTCATCAAAGCAGAAAATCAGAGGCTGCTGAGAACTCAACTAAAGGAGATTATAACATCCCACCAAGGCTCTTGGGGACATTGTGGAAAGGGAGGGGAAAGAATGTAAGAGCCATAGGGTGAGAGGCACCCCCCCCACAGACTGACTGGTGCATTTATGATTGATCCCACAGTGATTACTGATAACCCCACTGAGGAGGACCCTCAGTGGAGTGGAGATGGGGGTAGGGGACAAAAGAGTATAATCTGATGGGACTATTAGTATTTTATAATATGTTCATGTATTAAAGTTCTCAATAAAAATATAAAATACAAAATCATAAGATAGTGTGTGTAAGTTGTGGTTCTGGAATTAAAAACATATAAGATGTTTCTCTTCACCCCACCTCACCTCTTGAAGTCTGATCTCTGTGCTTGTTGCCAAGTGAAGAGTTAGTGAGCTGGAAGTTTGCAAATCAAGTGAGGACAGCCAGCAGAGGACTTGTGAGCTCCTTCAGGGGGTGAAGCTATAAGTCAGAAAAGAAGTTCAGGCTGGGTTCACATTGTATCAGAACAGCCAGTCAGCTTGGTGAAAACATACCATGTTAATAATATTAGTATTATTTTATTTCATTCAGAAATCAATTTCTGGTAGTGACAATTGTGAGCTGGATTAGTTAGAGAAGCACTGTCCAATAGTCCTTTCTATGGCTAACAATCAGTGCATGGCCATTGGGATTGACTTAACATTTAGTATTGGTTATAGTCACTTTAAATGTACATAGCCAAATGTGGTTCTGATGGTGTGGGACAGCACTGAGAGTGGTGGTTACGTGTCCAGGCTGTCCTGTCACTCACTGGTGCCATCCCTCTGGGCTTCAGTGGCCTCATCTGTAAAAGTGGCAGCGTAATAGTCATTACTGCACATGGCACAGGGGTGAGGGTGGAAACAGAGGGGCTCTTGAGGGAGGAGAGTCACTTCTACTCTTTCCCAGCCTTTACTCTTACACTGCACCACTGGATGTACTATGCTCTTGGGGAGTTCATCTTCATTTTCCATGCAGGGGAGCTGAGGCAGAGAGAGACAGGGCAGTTCAACTCCAGTGAGGAAAGAGCACTCAGCCCGGGGCCATGCACACATCTGCCTCCTCTGGATGGAGCTGTTCTGTGTGTGTGTTGGGTGGTGGTAGTGGTGGGGTTCATTTGTATCCAGTCTGAAAGAGGAAGAAAGTGTAACAAGAACAAGAGAACTTTAAAAGAGAGGAGAGAAAAGAAGAATCCAACCCTCCCAGACTGAGTTTGCCCACAGGGTAATGAAAACCTTTATGACATGCTGTGACTCAGAGGCCCAGAGCTGACATAACTTAACAGTGAATCAGTTCCGCTGATAATCAAGTTTGGGCCATTTTAGTAGCAGGAACTAAAGCTCTAACTTATTATACACAAAGTATTAAAAATCTCCTATTTAACTGGCAGGGTGAGGCTCCATTTCCTTTCACATCTGATTACTGGCTCATTACCCTCACCATCCTTTTCAGCCTAGCAATGCTCCTTGGAAATGGGGGACCATTTCCTTATCTTTGATTCTTTTACTAGACAGTGTAAAGAGTTATACTTTTGCTTACCTTGTTCCCTGCCTGAATCCACTCCCTGGCCATCCCTGTCTCTCCCTCCTTTCTGTTGCTGCTGCTTCATCCTTCCAAACAGAACCACTCAGCAAGTATGGAAGGAGGGTGCTTTGCCAGGCAGCATGCTGGCTCTTTGGATAGGGTGGGGAGCACAGCAGGCTCAGGCCCTGCCCACAAGCAGCTTATAGACTAAGCTGTAACAGAGTCAGAGTTTGATGAATCTAAAGTGTTATCCTGGAAAGTTGCCCTCATTGCTTGCAGACCATATTTGTGATGAGAACCTTGCTAAGTATTTTATATGTACTAGCCTATGTAATTTTAATTTATTCATCTATTTATCTCATGGAAGAAGTAATAATATATAGAAATGAAGTCTTTTAAAGCTGGAGAAACAGTCTTGGATAGAGTGGATTAAATGTCTCCCTGAAGGTATCAGGCAGAGCTGAGACTTTACACCCACCCACATGTAATTCCCACGTTATTCCTGATGTAGGGTTATGTGCTTAGACGTGGCTGTGTCTGCATATGGCAGACAGCCTCCTACCCATTGTACATTTAGTATTTTGCTCCTCTTAAAGGAGTGCCAGGATTTTTGCATATGTGTGTGTTATGTGTGTTCATGAGTGTGTTCTTATGCATGTGTGTGCGTATATGTGGAGACAGAGGTCAACGTTAGGTGTCTTCTTCAGCTGCTCTTCACCTTAGGGTCTCTCACTGAACCTGGAGCTCATCGAGCCTCCCCAGCATTACCATTCTAGGCACGCACTGTCATACTCAGTATTGTTATGCAGTGCTGGGGTTTGAACTAAGGTCCTCATGAGAGTACAGCAGGCATTCTATTGACTGAGTCATCTCTCCAGCCCACAGCGTCTCTTGTATTTCCAGGCTGTCTCTCTTCTACCCAGTGCACATCCTTGGGAAAGAAAGTTCAGCCTTGGGGGCATCTGGCTAGACTATTGTCAGGGCCTGGGCATTGGTGCCCTTGGCTTGTCTTCTTCAAAGCATTGAAAGCTCACACAAGTAGTAAAGCAGCAAGAAACTTTATTCAGAGCAAAAAGTCTGAGACTAGGGACCTAGGCTCTAGGGGTGAACCACGTGCTATGGTTATGCTAATTGGACAACATGTCAAACTACTTTCTAAATATCTACGTTCCCAGAGATTGGTACTACTCACAGCCTTGAGCACAAAAGTTTCTTAATGCAAAGGATAGAGGTGATTAGAGATCCACACAGTCAGCCAGAATGTTTGACGAGTTTTGCACATGTGTGTGTTATGTGTGTTCAGTTCTAACCATGAAGAGCTTGTCAATAACCAACTATAGACGAGGCAGGGATCCAGGAGACCCCACACTTCCCAGACTGAATAGTGGAAACTGAAGATTTCTGGGAGACGGGAAGTCATGTCCTTTAGTGAAATAGCCACTGGAGGGTTGCCATTCTCCAGTAAGTAACCCCCAAAATGATTTAAAAAGCAAAGTGCTTGTATTAGTCAGGGTTCTCTAGAGGAACAGAACCAACAGAATGGGTTATACTAAAAGGGGGGATTTATTGGATTAGCTCATGGCAGTCCCACAATAGCAGTCTGCAAGCCTGAGGAGGGTCAAGGAGCCAGTAGCTGCTCTCAGTCCACATGGCTGGAAGCCTCAGCATTCTCAGTCCAGCACTGAAGGCCTAAAGGCTTCCTGGGGAGCTGCTGGTCCCCAGTCCAGGCTGGAAGGCTAAGGAAGCTACATTCCAATGCCGACAAAGAGATGCAAGACAAGCACCAGCTGCCAGGTAGGAAGGGAGGCAGGGGAAGAGAGAGAGATTTCTTTCCCTTTTATATAGCCTTAGGGTGGGGTCTTGCAACCCTTTCCTAGACTTGGCTTACTTGGTCTCTAGAATTTCCTTACTGCACTGCCCTTCCAGGAAGGGATGTTCATTTCTAACTCCTCTGAGCTTCCTTATATCCTGCCCCCTACTGAGAGGGCTGTCTTCCTGTGAACATCAGAGACCCACCCAAGATTATTAAAAAGATCAAGTTGACAACAAAACTTAACCATCACAGTGCTAATCAAGGTTTAGATACATTGCCAAAAGGGTGATGGGCCACTTGAATGGGAAGTACTCAGTGTCATCAGGAAGTTGTCTGGGGCTTCTTTGCATAGGATTTTTAGGGGGGGGGATGGGCCAGCTGCTAGGGGCATAGTTTGGGTGGTGTTCTGGTTTGATTGACAGGTTTGGGTTATAGAACATTTTCTCTACTGCACATGTGCTTTCTCATGATGCATTTGATTTTAACCATGTTACACCCAGCTGTGCACAGGCATAATATGATTAATAGGAATTTCTTTCTAAAAGTTCACCTAGAGGACACAATTTGTCTTACTGTGCATGCACCCAAAACCAGTCCAGGCTGGATGAACCCTTGCTGTTCCCATCCCAGCCAGATCTAAGAACAAATTTGAGAAGGTGCTTACAACAAATAATGGTTGCTAGGTGGAGCAGAAAACTAGTTATTTCTTGGAGTGGGATATATGTGCAACTCAGTAGAGTGAAGGCCCAAGGTTCCCAACAGGATGCTAGGTGCACTGTGTAAGAGGAGGGTGTGTCTTCTGCCCAAGCCAAGCAGTGTCCTGTGAGCCTAAATGACTCCCTATGCTTTCCTGCCTTAGTGCATGCTGTTTCTCTCTGTGCATGGCATCCCTCACTCTATTCTCCCTCAATCCCTTCTTGGTCTCCACTCAGACACAGCCAACAACCAGCCAGCTTGCTTAGGAGCCCAGAGGTCAAAGCCACTTCCAGCATAGGAAGGAGGGCTAAGAGTGGGTTCAAATGCAAGCAATGCAAATCCTCTTTAAGGGATTATCAATTATGTGATGTGGGACACCAGGGTCTGAAGCCCAGGGTAAAGTTAGCCAGTCTTTTCCCCTTGGAAGTGTAGGTTCTGATTGTTAAGATTTCCACTTTGCTTTGGTTTTCAAAACTCTCTTCATATTGTATCTCAGGGGTAGGGAGAGCAGATTCCTGATCTCCTGATTGGTTGATGAAAGCAGTTGCAAATTCTGACTCATAGGAACCTCCAATGGCGCCAAACACTTTTGTTCTCTTCTGTTTTTTCCTGTTGCCTGCCTGTCAGGTGGACATTTTAACCCCCCCACCTTACCTTAAAAAAATGTGTGTGTGTGTGTGTGTGTGTGTGTGTGTGTGTGTGTGTGTGTGTGCATGCATGCATATGGAGGTCAGAAGACAACTTGGGGTGTCAGTCCTCTCCTGTTTTGAGACAGAATCTCTCTTGTTTTTGCTGCTGGACAGGCCCGTCTAGCTGGCTCATAGGCTTATGGAGTCTCCTGGCTCTGCCCCCATTGCTGTAGGCATGCTGGGATTACAGATTTGTGGGCCACTTTGAACTCAGCTTTACCTGGGTACTGGGGAATTGAACTCCAGTCAGTAGGCTTGCATGCAAATGTCTTTAACTGCTGAGCCATCTTCCCAGCTGCTAATTCCCCCCTTTTTAATTATGGTGTGTGTGTGTGTGTGTGTGTGTGTGTGTGTGTGTGTGTGT
>PVHP010028619.1:0-15763 GCA_004024765.1 Zapus hudsonius | reverse complement strand
CTTCTGGCCACTCCTGAGCAGATCTGCATTTTGGACCTCGGATGTGTCCCATGGTCAACTGAATGCCTGCATAGGACCTCGTGGATTTAATGATCATGATTTTACAGTGAAGCTGGGCCTATGCCAGAGAGGTGTCCACCCTCCTTGCTTTACATGAGTGCCCTTTGTAGTTTGGGTCCCCATGGACCTACCTGCTCATGTCTATCTGAGCCCGTCCTCATTGGCATCTCTACCTGAGCCCGTCCTCACTGGCATCTCTACCTGAGCCCGTCCTCACTGGCATCTCTACCTGAGCCCGTCCTCACTGGCATCTCTGAAGCTAATGCTCAGTGGACCTATTAAAAAAATCTGATTTTTTTCCACAAAAGCTTTTTTAGTTACTTTATGTTGTGTGTCGCTAGGTGGCACGACTCTTTTCACTGATATTTCTGGTTGATCTCCCTGTGTCTGGGGGAGCTTAGGGTCCTCATGTTCCATTCTACATCTGACAACCTCAGTGAACACGCCCATTCTTTGGCACAACTTACCCGTAGTAGTTTCTTATCTGCGATGTGGACATTACTCCCTTCTTTTTGTGGCTATGCATCGAATTTTCATTATTTTGCTTTCCCTCTAGAAACTCCAGTACAATGTTGAGTGGCATTCAGTGACTATAAACACCCATTTGATTCCTGACTAGAAGAATTCAGAGTCTGCAAACGCTCTGTTCATATTATTCTTTGGGTATCAGGTGGCTTCTTTGGAAGCAGTGTTAAGACAGAGGTAGCTTGGGCAGAGAGGTAAGTGAACTGTGACCACCCCAACAGAGCCAGGCCAGCCTGCTGGATGTCCCGCTGAAAAATGCTCACAGGATGGGTCTGCAGTGACCTACATGTCAGGCCGCAGCACCCGTCTAGGCAGAGGCACGGAAGGGCACAGGCCAAGGACGGGCACCTCTGCAGCTGGAGGTGGCTCCCTGCCGACTCGCTCTGGCACTGGACAGAGGCTCCTCTTCTTCGGGGGGTCGTGAAGACACTGCTGTGTCTCACCGTCACAGCGTGTCCAGCACAGTCAAACCATGTCGGAAATGCTGTGTCCATCCCAGTGACACTCTGTCGACCACAGTCTCTCCCAGCACACCTATCCGTCATGCTGTGTCCACCGCAATCCGTCACTCTTAATGTGCTGAAAGGCTTCTTTAAAGGAATATAAAATTATGTGGAATTCCTTTTCTGCAGCTACTGAAGGCATGGCGGCTCACACCTCTGATCCCAACACTTGGGGAGTCAAAGCAAGGTCAAGATCAAGGTTATGAGTTCAAGGCCAACTCGAGCACAGAGCGAAGGTCAAGCTGGCTTTGGCTACGGAATGAAATACTATCTAAAAAAAAATTCCCTCTTCACCTATCATTGGGATGAATTATAATTTTAAAACTTTTAACAGCTTGGCTAAACTTCTTGGACCACATGTAACTTTTGCCATGTGCGCTTGTGGACTGTTTCTGGTATCTCTCATAGTAATGTCTTTTTTTATTCTTTGCAAGACTGCATCTCATGTACTTGCTTGCCTCTGCCCCACCTGCAGATGCTACTCCCATTCCCCAGTCTGGGCCTTTGCTCCGCTCCCGAGTATGTCTCCTCCCCAGGCTCTCCAAGAGCTCCTGCTCTCTGCACTGAGGAGGCCTACTCAGAGCGCCTGGCCACTCTCCAGCCCAACCCTCTTCCCCAAGACTCTGTCACAGACCTTGGTAACTTGACTACACCTGTCACACCTTCTTTGACAAGTCTCCTGCCAGACCTTATGCCACAGGACAGACTTTTGGTTTTGTTGACATAGGGGCTCCTGCTTCCCATGCAGCCTTTTGGGTAACCATGAATGCTAAGAATGTCTACTTAACAGAGAGCAAAAGCCATTTCCTATTCTGTCTTCTTGGAGTGCCAGCACAAATCCAGGAAGTGGTGACACCAAGGACGGGGACATGTGTGTTCAGCTCTTGCCCAAGGGCGTGCCAGCAGGGTGATGGAAGCAGAGCTCTTGTGAGGGACCCTGCTTGTGTCACTCATGTCACTTCCCTTCTTCCCCAGGGCCCACTTCTCCTCCCTGGAGACCACTGGGTGTTGAAGGCATCCATCAGGGGAATGCCACATCTCATTTAGAATATCACTCCATGGTCATGATAGGAGAGACGTGGCCCATGGCCCGTTCTGGGACAGGAATTCAATGTCCATCTCTTTCCATACTCTTTCTTCCTGAAGCTTTTAGCTGTAGAGCCAAGTCCGATGTTTGATGAACATATCTTGGAGAACCTTAGAGAAGTCGGAGTGAGTACATCTGACAGTATGTCCAGAGCGAACTCCAAATGGATCAAAGACCTCTACATAAGACCTAAAACTTTGAAAACCCTGGAATTAAATATAGGGGAAACTCTCTTCGGAATAGGAAAAACTTCCTGAACAAAACTCCAGTAAACCAGGAAGTGCAGCAATCACGTAACCAATGGGATCTCATTAAGCTAAAAAGTTGCTGTACAGACAAACGCGCCATACTCAAAGCCAATAGACCATCATCAGGTTTGGCGTTAATCCTTGCCGGCTACAACACAGATAGAGGTCTACTGTCTAGAACCTACAAAGAACTCAATAAATTAAATAATAAATATCAAATAGCCCTCTCACAAAATGGGCCTCTGAGCTCAACAGGGAATTCTCCGAGGAAGAAATACAAATGGCCGACTCTCACTTAAGAAAATGTTCAACATCATTAATCATCAGGGAAATGCAAATCAAAACAGCAATGAGATTCTACTTCACTCCAGTCAGAATGGCAATCATGAAAAAAAATCTACCAACAATAGATGCTGGTGAGGATGTGGGGGAAAAGGAAGCCTCCTCCACTGCTGGTGGGAATGCAAACTGGTACAACCACTATGGAAAGCAGTGTGGAGGCTGCTGAACAGGATGGATACAAAACTGCCAGTGGACCCAGCTCTCCCTTTACTGGGCATAGATCCTCAGGACTCCTTGTTTCAGCACAGAGACATCTGCACAACCATGTTTATAGAGGCTCAATTCATAATAGATAGGAACTGAAACCAATCTAAATGCCCATTGCTAGACGAATGGATATCAAAAATGTAATACATACACCCCAGGGAATTCTGTTCAGCAGTGAGGAAAAATGATATAATGAAATTCAAAGAAAAATGGGTGGACTTGGAACAGATCATACTTAGTGAACTCACACAAGAACAGAGCAACAAATACTGCATATTCTCCCTCATCTGTGGCCCCTAATCACATTAGGCTCGAACTTTAAGCAAACATGACTAGTGATTCAGGAGACAGACAAAGGGGATAGGAGGAAATGGGGGTTGGGGGGACGAAGTGACAGAGGGGGGAGAGATACACTAAACTAAAGTAATAAGAATCTGACTCCATAGAATCCTTTTGTCGCAGTCAGCCACACGCCGCTGGGATGAATCTTCAAACCAGGCACAATTTGGGGGAGGAAAGGATTTATTGAAACTACAGATTGAGGGGAAGTTCCATAACAGCCAAAGAGGCTGGCCCCTTTCACAGGTCCAAGCAGAGAGAAAAACCCATCACCTACATCACACACAGAACAGCAAACAGGCAGGAGGGCCAAAGAGAATTTCTTCTCCTTTATATAGGCTTAGGGTAGGGTCTTGCAATTCTATCCCAGACTTAATGGCTTCCTGAGTCTCTGGAATTTCCTTCCTGCACTGCCCACACAGGAAAGGATGTTTACTTCTAGCTTCTTTGAGCTTCCTTGCATCTTGCTCCCTACTGAGAGGCTGCCTTCCTGTGAACATCCTCAGAGACCCACCCAAGATAATTAAAAAGATCCAAGTTGACAACAAAACCTAACCATCACTCCTTTCTTCTGTACAAGTTCCTGAGGTATCTGGGTGCATCATATGGTAACAAGGGCCCCAAAGCGGGGGTGGGGTGGGGGTGGAAGCCTACCTCTAGTCCAAATGACTCTGACCTTTGGCTCCCTGTCCCAGTTAGTAGTTACTGCCCACAATGAGCTGTTGGTCGATGTGACCTACATGGTCCCCAAAATAAGAAAGACTTTTGCCACAGCTCTTGAATACCCACCTCAGACAAAAGATAAGACCCTAAAGATTCCACAGACTGCTGTCACACAACACTGAGAGACCCTGCTGAATCTGGAAATGAAACCAGCTCCCAGAAGGCTAGCCTGTGTAATGCCGGAAGGTGTTGCATGAGCTGCCAGGGGAACCAAGGATATCCTGAGAAAGCAAGGGGACATCCTCAACTTACACCGACTGATGGCCTGAGAATGCAGAACACACTGCTATATGGCACAGACATGGAAGTCAAGAAGTGCCCATCAGTGCAATGGTGGCGCTCAACCTAGGTGGGGACTCAACAGCTGGCTAATTGGCTATGAGATCCTCTCAGTGGCAGGGAACCCTTGACTGGTACAGAGAGCCAAGGCAACCTTGAATGGGGACCAAGAACCTGATCTCCAAGAGGAAGTCCTCACTAACCATAGGTCCTCAGAAAGGCTACACCCTTCAGAATCTCACCACACTAGCAGTATTTGTCTCAATTAACCAATAATGATCTCACTCTCTACTGGAGATTCTGTTTGTATTTTTCAGAAAGCAATGAGAACCTTGGACATCGGAACTCCACCAAGTGGACCCGAGTTAATGGTGAATACTCAAGCAGGAGACAAACCACCTCAAACTCACTATTTAGAGCCCTAACACAACCTCTAAGGAAGTGGGGTGATGGGCAAAAGAGCTGTTCCCACAGACAGGCAGAGATCCTAGGGAAGGATAATGGAGAGAGGCACCAAGGGTGCCCAAAATTGTCCAAAATACAAATCCAGAGACTCTTAAGAAACTAACAATTATGCAAACTTTAAACTCACCCACCATGACTCAGGGAACGTTGTGGAAGAGCGGGTGGAAAAAAATGTAAGAGGCATGGCAGGGGAGAATATCTATTGCATCAAAGGGAATGTCATCCTGGTTTCAACGGTTTTCTCTAATAACTTATGATACTGAGCATATTGTTGTGTTAATCTATATAATTTTATTCCAATAAAAAAACGTTTAAAAAAAGAGAATCTGAGGTGGTAAAGCCAGCACTGAGTGGGAGGAGTCACAGAAATTGAGACCTTGAACTCTGCCTGTTTACCATCTCTCCACTGAGTGTCCATCACCTGTCCACAGCCATAGAGCTGGGCACACTGTGGTGAGGGGACACTGCTGAAGAAGCATAGAGGAGTCCTCACCTTGGGGCAGATGAGGACCTGGTGGGGAAAGGACAGCAGGCCTTCAGCATCCATAAACAAGGTGCCTGGGAGGCTTCCCCAATGGCACATCTGATGATGTAATTGAGCCCCAGAGCCTGCTGAGTCCCGGATGAGGTCGGAGAACACACCCATGAAGGCACCCCAGGACGGCTCAGACACACCTGCCTTAGTGTCTCTGTCAGCTGCCCTTTTTTGTGGCGACCTGACTCCCCCCACCTTCATCCTTCTGCTTCTCTTTCAAGGGCAGAAGGCAGACCCAGTCCACCTGGAAGACCACCCTGTGGAGCCAAGGACAGCATCAGCGTCCTGGCAGAAGTGATGTTTGCCTACCCGCCACCCGCAGTCGAGCAGAATGACTGTTGACAGAATCCTGGGCAGGTACTCCATCAAGCTTGTAGGCGAGGCGTCTTCCACTTAGGGCTCCGTCCAGGGCAAGGGCGAAGTCCAAGGCAGACTGACATTGACTCGTCCCAGCTTTGGGCAAGCCAAGAGTGGGGCTGATGTCTCCATCAAGACCTCTCTGGTGGTGCTCTGGAACATGCCATGTGCCTGCAACTTCCTGTCTAGAGTTTCCCCTCACAGGCTGGGATCTGAACCAGCCAAAGCCAGGCAAGCTGTCTCACAGACAGACAAGCTCTCCGCCGCCCTGGCTGCCTCTGTGGCTGGAGAACTATTGGATTCAGGGTTGTGGGCTTGGACGGAAACCCAATCTGCTGCCTGGCCAACAGGCACTAATTGCGTCTTCATGATTGTCAGAACGTGGTGGCCCACAGGGCCCCAGCACATGACAGAAGAGCCCAGCACGGGCCAGGGTCTCCTCACATCCGGGTCCCTCCTCTTCCCATCTCCTCATCCTCCTTCTCTTTTGGTTCCTCCTTTCATTCTTCTCCCCCCTCCAACCAAGACAGAATTGATCGGTGACTCATGTGGGGAATATTCTTGCAAGTGGCAAGCTGTTTATCCTAAGACCTGAGTCCCAGCGTCTCTCAGCTTTAATTAAAAACATTTGTAAACAACCCGATGACTGCCACAAAAGTCCCATCCACAGAACAATAAGAACAAAGAACAAGCAGACGAACATAGAACTGCGAAATCGTTTTCCTTTGAACTTTCCAGATGGGACCAGAATGTGCAGTTTAATGGAAGCGTGTGGGCTGCTTTAACCATTGAAGGCAGGGCTATCTGCCTCCCGGATTCTGAAGGCATGGCAGGAGCCATTGTTTAATGCCGCGTGGCTCACAGCAGCTCACTGGGATCCAGTGCCAACCTATAGATAAGCCGATCGACGTTGGACCCACGTGAAAAGCGCATGCCAGCTAACCACCTGCTTCTGGTTTTGTGTCATTTGGCCTCTAAGCAGATCCACGGGTGTCTTTGAGTCTCTTTGCAGGTGGCCTTGAGGATAAGGCCAGTTCATTTTGCTGTCATCCAGGGGACCCCCATAGCCGTTGCTCATACAGGCCCATTCAGACTTAGCAAGAGCTATGGAAAACTTTGGCAATTTGAAGAAATTTCCAGAATCACACCTTACTAGTGAACAGAGATACTTGTAGAAAACAGAACTGGAACCAGAAAGGCAGAAAAGGAATCGCAACATGCTGTGTCCTCTCTAGTGGACACACTGAAGTTCAAGTCTTCAGAAAGGGTGCGTGACCAGCGTGGCTCTCCTCGCGGAGTCTCACACTGCCACCGACTCCATACTTACTCCAAAGGGTCGAGACTTCTGTCATGGAGATGGAGATGACCGCTTGGAACATCCAGAGCAGAGTAGACTTAGTGTCTACTAAGTTGATCACAACTTCCAGAGACAAAGGGTGACTTTCACTGCAGCCTGCACTCCCAGGATGGCCCAATCAGGAAAGACGTACAGCTGGATAAAGGGAACGTAAATCCCACGATTACCTAGTGTGCAACCAGGGATCTCCATAAAAACTAAAACTCCACATACAATAATGCCTTCTCTTGCCTATGCATGTGTTCAGGTAGGCAGACCCGCCCACATCCCCATGAACACGGCTCACTAAGGTCTGAGAGAACATGAGGGAGAACTTTCCTCTCTCTTGTTGTTTGAAATATTGTGTGTCTTGTACGATATTTCCACAAATATAGGAAGAACATCAGGGCAAGAAAGAAATGTGAAGTTGAAGAATAATGTCCTCTGGGTATGGTAGCCATTATCTTCTTCATCAGAGAGGCTGTGACAGCTCGCTGGTAATGTCTGGCCTGTTGACACTCTTTCTAGAAGGAAGAGGTGAAAAGCATCATCGGCCTCTAGCCATTCCCTCCCTCCTTGACTGGGTGGAATTCTGCCAGAGCTTTATATGTTCTTGGGAGATGTTCGCATGCAGAGGAGGTAGAAGCCAGCTGAAGGGCAGGACCCACCTCTACAGCTACGGGGACGTCGTCACCCATGCTCAAATGGAGCTTTTGAGTGATCTGGCTCTTTGGGGTCATCCATCCACACAGCCCTCAGTAGCCCCTCACCCGCACCCTGTAAGCGACACCAAGAAAACGGCTGGCAAAGTTACTCTTGGGTGGAGTCATTCCTTCGGTCTGTTGGTGGCTGTCATGGTTTGATCCAGGTGCCCCCCACAAACAAATGAATGTGTTCTGAGTGATCGATTCTCAGCTGATGGCAATTCGGGAATTAGAACCTCACTAGAGCTGTGTTGTTGGGGGTGGGCTTATGGGGGTGATAAGCCAGCTCCCCCTTGCCAGAATTTGGCACACCTTCCTGCCGCTGTTTGCAGTGCTGTGGCAGAGGTGATGTCCAGCCCTCTGCTCATGCCATCGTTTTCCCTGCCAGGATGGAGTCTCCCCTCGAGTCCGTAAGCCTAATAAACCCATTCCTCCACAAGCCACTTTTGTTTGGGTTCTTTTTGCGCAGCAACTAGAAAGCTGACAGCAACAGTGGCCTACCTCAACACACACGTGCATGTTCAGGTCTCCCCAGGAAGTCACCAAAACCTGGGCCACCAAAACCTGGAGGCATGAGGGGCCTCGGCACGACGTGCTCCCTCTCTGTCCCTCACCCCCACCCTGGGGCCATTTCCAAGCTTCTGTCACTGGGCCAGCAAAGTGCGCTTGTGCTGAGCTTGGGGGGACGCAGGTGTGTGGGGAGCACTGAGGCCACCCTGCCGCTGGGACTGTAACCTTCCTTCCTTCCTTGTCAGGAAATTGAGTTTGGGGAGCTGTGTGGGAATTGGGGGTGCCTTGCTGGTTTGATTCCTCCTTGTTTGCTTGTTTGTTTATGAGGCAGGATTGCACGGAACCTAAGCCGCCCTTGAATTTGCTATGTAGCTGAAGCTGAAATTTCCTGAACTTCCTCCCTCCACCTCCCCAGTGCTGAGATCATAAGTGCCACCAGAAAGTCACTCATAGCTCTGGAGGCCGAAGTTCAAAAGCAGGTGCTGGTGAAGTCTGTGCCTCCTCCAGGGAGCAGCTCTCTGGGGACTTCATGTCCTTGGTGTCCTCAGCTTGTGGACACCGCTCTGACCCTCACCTCGTCTCCACAAAGCCTGGCCCTGGGTCTCTGTCTCGAGTTTTCTCCTGTCTCGTGTCGATCTCTCCCTCAGATTTGGGGTCGTCCTAAATCCAGCTGCTTTCTTAGTTTGAAATTCCTTGATGTCATTGTATCTGCAAAGCCCATTTCCAAATAAGGTCCCATTTGAGGTGGAGGTGCAGGTTACGATGTAGCCACTTGGATTGGGGGGGTCACTGTTCACGTTCGATGTGTGGGATTAGGGTTCAGTGACATGGTTTGGGGAACACAGTTAACATTCGAGGTGTGGGGTTAGAGTGTAGCTATGTAGTTTGGGGGACACTGCTCACATTTGAGGTGTGGGGTTAGGGTGTAGCCATGTGGGATGAGGGGGCCTGTTCACATTGGAGGCATAGGGTCAGGGTGTTGCCATATGGTGTGGGGATACTGTTCACATTCGAGGTGTGGGGTTAGGGTGCAGTCACGTGGTTTAGGGGACACTTTCAGCTGACTTTAGTGCCCATGTCTCTGATTCTGAAAATGCTGAGGTGCAAGAAAGGACTCCTCTGTCCCTCTGCCCACAGAGAGGAGGCAACCCTGCTGTAAGAGAGGACTGGGTGAGAGTGCGCACCCCAGGTGCAGAGCAGCAGCGGGGGAGGGGTTGGAGGTGGCCCTGCAACAGTCCAAGTCTGCAAGCCCTGTGGATGGAGGAAAGAGGAAAGCAAAGAGAAGGAGGCCTGGCCCCTGCGGGTGCTCTTTGGGACACTCTAGTGAGCATCTCTCCTGGGGACACTGTGTACTAGCCGCTCCCTCCCTGAAGTGGCATTCCCCAGAACTCAGCCTAGACTTAGAAAGCCCAGCTCTTTGCCCCAAGGAATGAATGAGCAGAAGCAATGGATCAAATCAATAATTTATACTCCCAGGATTTCAGAGCTCCATTCAGCATTGCATTTGTTAAGCCTTAAAATGAGAAGAAAACAGCAAAAATGAGTCAATTTCCTTATTCTAATCATAAATCTGTATTCCTCTGTGTGGCCCCGTATTAATGTAAAATACGCTATTATACTCAAAAATCAGAAGACGCTCTGGGAGGATGGGAAGTCCAGACCAAAGTCAAGTGCAGAGTGTGAGGCCTGGGGAGACCATGCTGCTTTCCACAGCCAGGCTGCGTGACCTACGGGAGCCAGGCACATATGTGACCTCTGACCTCTGGGTCAAAGCTCAATCAGAAGCGCATTTGAATGCCACCCACGTGGGCTGAGAGCCAGCAACCAGCACGCCTAAAGCATGAGGGAAGCTGACAGCCTTCTCTGAAAACACGATTCCTATGAGACGAAGAGATGACCCGGCTGGAAAGGGGCTCATGGGATCGAGCACTTGCCCTGGAAGTGGAATTAAATTTGGATCCCCAGCACCCACTTAAAGGCCTGGTGGGTGTGGCATCTTGTTCACCTATAACCCCAGCTTGCAGGAGGCAGGGAGAGAAGCCCTGAGGCATGATGGGTAGCTAGACTAGCTGAAGGGACAAGCCAGAGACCCTGGCTCATCAATGAGGTGGAGCACACCTGGCACTGATCTCTGGTTCACACACGTGCACTGAACACAAACATAAAGGACTCACAATTGCTCACCCAATATGAAGTCACACCTGCAATAGTTATGCTCCATACATGCGAGCACACACTTACACGTGCAGGCGTATCACACAGAAAACTAACTTAGATTTGGTCATTTTTATCTGTGGGAGTCAGTTCACTGGATTCCTTATTCATTCGAATGGGTTTTTACTTAAGATCTCAGTAAGTAAACATGACTCTGGGTTCTTAAGACAGAATCCTTTCAGAACCATATTGCAGCCCATGGGAAAACCAGAAGTGTAACACCACGGTGACAATGGTCTTCATCCTTTACTCCACTTGTCACCTTAAAAAACCATTCTGCCACTCAGTGATGAGGAACTAAACCAGGGTGTAATTATTATATCCACCAAAGATTGCTGGGGAGGTTTCTGGACCGTTCCCTGACTTTCAATCAAACGGTGTCACCAACCGTTCTGTCAATTATTAACGTACCTGCGCTCGTTAATCTGCTGCCTAATGAGCCCAGCGATTGCTCCTTGGCCCAACACCTCCTGACACTGCCTGAAGTCACACTGTGGGCATCTGGGGCTCCTGCTGGGAGAGCACCCTCTCTCACTGCAAGGTCCCCTGTGTGAGCACTGAGGGAGCACCCTGTGTGACTCAAGGTCCCCTGTGTGAGCACTGAGGGAGCACCCTGTGTGACTCAAGGTCCCCTGTGTGAGCACTGAGGGAGCACCCTGTGTGACTCAAGGACCCCTGTGTGGGCACTGAGGGAACACCCTGTGTGACTCAAGGTCCCCTGTGTGGGCCCTGGGTGGATCTGCATGGCTGTGAAGGCAATGTGGCAGGAACCTGCCTTAGGGCAGATGGCACCTCTGTGAGCTGTGTTCCTGGCTGAAGTTGGCCCTGAGGACTGCCAGTCCAGTCAGGCAAGGAGCGGAGGGTATGAGGTTTAGCTATTGCTCTCTTTTCTGATTCCTTTCTCTGTTTATTTCCTTGAAGATAGAAGTGCTGATCCTTTGTTTCTATGGTGAGGGTGCGATGGCAGGAACGGGCGATGTGCTGTGGCCTTCTGCAGATGGACTTCCAACGCAAGCTCCACACAGTTCTGTCACCAAGCCAGGCCATAGGCCCAGGGGGAGGAGGTGGCTTCTTCTCCCTGGAGCTCCCCTGTCCTTTTCTTTCTGCACTGGGCACCTGTGCTAGGATCCAGCTTTGGCCTCAAAGGGAAGGGCGATCCACCAGCAATCAGGCAGAAAAGAGACAAGGTGATCTCTTTCCCCTCTGTCGACTCACTCGGCCTCATGATCCACACCAGAGGAGGGCCAAAATGAGCAAGCAGGCAGAGTGGGGACCACTCCACCTCTAAGAAGCTGTGGCCCTAGCGCTCACAAGCATTCCAGAAACCTGGAAAGAATCAGACTCATAGCAGTGTGATTGAGGAATTCAAAGAAAACAGCAGAGAGCTGCTTGGCCCTAGTCCCCAGTGAGCTGCTAAGAAGGAAAAAAAAAAAAACAAAGAATTTGAAACAGAAATAGAAGAAGAAAAAAGAAAGAAACTCTTTCCAACAGGAAGGAAGGTGGAAAAGAAAACGTGGACATAGGTTGGACACACAGTTGCACACTGGAAGTGCCAGTTAGGGAGATTGTCAACTGTGGGAAAGGCCAGCAAGGACCCAAGTTGGACATGGACAGCTCCCTTAGAGATGTGACAAGGACAGACATCCAGTCAGACATTGCATAGGACACACCTGGGAGCAAGCTATGTCAGGCTTCTGCCCAGCTGGCTGAGCCCTGGCCACCTTCCCAGGAAGCTCCAGGCATGGTGGTGTGCTCTGTGACCTGAAGGGTGTCACCATGAGGTGGAGGACAGGGAGGTGAGAAGGTGCCCTCTTATCCCGACTCTCCTGGCTGAGACCCACTGGGTTGTCAGCTTCCTGAAGGCTCACTGCATGTCCCCTCTGGTCCCACCGTGGGCTGAACACCACCTCACCCCCTGGAGATACCTCCACAAAGCTTTACGATGTCCTGTGACTCACAGCACCGGCCAATGACTCTGGACTAACCCGAAGAAATTGTCACATCCCAAGGAAGGAACGTTCCAGGTGCAGAAAGACCCTGGCTTGTACGAGAGACTTTATGGTGGGAAAGAAAACTCATGGGAAGGGAATTTGACACAGAAACACTCTGGCAAGTTTTCAAGTAAAAGAAGAAATATTCAGAAATCTCTAGATAGGAATATAATGTTTACCCTTAGGACTGGCTTTGAGCGGACTGTAGAATCTAGTCTTCAAGTCTGTCACTAAATAAATTCAGACTTTTCCAAAATATGGAAAAGATGCCAAGTCCCAAATATAGAGGGAAAGATGCCAAGTCCCAAATAAACTTCAGTTTCCAGTTGAGATGTCTTACACAGGAGAAGAAAGAGGTCTCAGAAAAGAAGCCTCCTGGCGTCACCTGCTTAGAAAAGTTACTGACTTCAGACACCATATGTTCAAGAAAAGAAGCATTTCAGGCCAAATGAATGACATATCAAGGTAATCATGGGGTCCTGACGACACCAAAGGACCTGAGGCTGTCCCTGCCCTCCCTGGGCTCAGCCCCGGAAGAAAAGATCTCCTAACAGCTGGTACTAGACAGGTTCCCTAGGTGTGTGTGTGGTGTGAGTGTGTGTGTGTGTGTGTGTGTGCGTGCGCTCGCAATATGAGATTTACTAAGAGAATCAAATCAGATGACCATGGAGGCCAAGACTCCCCGTGATAGGCCAGTGGTGGAACTGAGCACAAGCGCGAAGGGTGACGGGTTTCATCTCAAGCTGAGTCCCCACCCATGCAGAGAGCTGGGAGGTCACCCTCCACCGTCTCGCTGTGCTCAGGCCTCTGGGTGGATGGTGCTTCCTGCACAGGCGGAGGCGGACCCCCTTCACTCGGCCCTCTGATTAGATTCCAGCCTCTCCCAGAAACCCCAGCTCAGGGCTGCAGGTCCAGTGTGTCCCGGAAGGGTCCTCGGCATGGTGTGCTTGGAGATGGACATGTAGCCTCTAGAGGGAGATCACAAGTCCACAGACGCCCGCCCTTCCCGAATGGCTTGATGTTGATCTCTCAGAGGAGGCTGGGTCTGAGGAGTCACCGAGTCCCCATATGAGCAGGTTGTCAGGAAGCAGGACCAACCACAGGCTTGGCCACTGTTCAAATGGTCTGCTTCCTCTCTGCTTCTCAACCATGTTGTGACAAGTCAGGAGCCCTCCCTGGGTTGCTGGCACATAGTCACCAGATTCATGAAGTGAACAAACGTTAGTATTTTATAAGCTACCCAGTCTCTGCCACTTTGTTACAGTAACACAATATGGGCTAAAACGCTAAGTTCCCTGTAGGCCAAAGTGACACTCAAGAGCCATTACTGAGTATTCAAGTTCTTCTGTGCTGTCCACCCAGGCTGGGGCTCTGATGGCCTCACTCGCAGCAGGCCGACACTGAAGCAGGTCCTTGCTGTCCACCTGGCATCCCTCAGTCTGGGCGGGGCACACAGGACTTTCACCAAACTCAGTGATCAAGGGCTGCCCTGAGTTTCGGAATCAATGGCTTTGGTGCACAGCTAGGTGGCTTCACGTTCAGCCAAGGATGCCAACTGTCACCCTTCCTGTCCTGACCTGTCACCTTCCTGTCCTGACCTGTCACCTTCCCGTCCTCCTGATCTGTTACCTTCTTGTCCTGACCTGTCACCTTCCTGTCCTCATGACCTGTCACCTTCCTGTCCTCCTGATCTGTTACCTTCTTGTCCTGACCTGTCACCTTCCTGTCCTCATGACCTGTCACCTTCCTGTCCTGACCTGTCACCTTCCTGTCCTCCTGACCCCAGCTGGGATTCCCAGTGGCATGGGGGCTCAGGTCCGCAGGGGAGCCCCCTGTGTGACACCACAGGGAATATATTAGTTTTGTGACCCTCTGTGCTTCACACACCAAAACCCCTTCCCAGAAACTCCCATTTCCTGAGCCATCATACCCTGCCCCTGGGAAGATGCGTGTCTGTCCCGTGGAGCCTGAGGCCAGAGAACGGTAATGAACTGACCGTCCACTGAGCCTCAGATGCCTGCAGCCTGCAACCGGCTCCATGACTATTGACTGGCGTGGGAAGAAGCTGCTTGGTACAGAGTAGCCATC
The DNA here is from genome assembly GCA_004024765.1 of Zapus hudsonius. Taxonomy (NCBI): domain Eukaryota; kingdom Metazoa; phylum Chordata; class Mammalia; order Rodentia; family Dipodidae; genus Zapus; species Zapus hudsonius. The sequence continues at coordinate 1,250 of PVHP010028619.1, read as the reverse complement.
GCAGGGAGCAGTGACCCCTAAGCCTTTGGGTCACCCCACACCTGGCCTGAAGCCACTACTCAGCATGCAGAATTCAAAACTGTCTCTTATCCAGCTGTGTAGAAAGAAAGAGGGAAAAGCCATGCAAACATTCCCGGTCTTCCTTCCCAGGCACCAGGCCGATGCTGGCAGGGAGTGAGTTCTTCTGGAAGTGTTTGTAGGAAATACAGACTCCATCCACTGAGCTGCTTGAGTCCCAGATTAGAACAGTGGCTTCCAGTGCTTTCCACAGAGTGTCTCTGGAAGCTCTCCAGCTGCTCTGGTCACTGCGGCCGGGCGCCATCTGCATCCTGGCTTTGCCTGCAAATGGAGCCTGGTGTCAGGGACAAGTCTAGAGGAAGCGCATTGAACTGTAAATCTCTTCAGCAAATCCCCCTTGTCTGAGCACCCAGCAGACATGGGCCTGTGTGGGATGTCCTCAAAGTGGCAGGAGGGATCCCATGTGGACAGGCACCCCTCTGCTGCTGGCCCATGCCGAGGAGAGCTCTGGGTGTAGTCAGGCCCAGCTGGCTGCTAGTCAGAAGGTGGGGCTCTCAGTGACACAGGGGTGCTTAGACAGCCTGAGGACACCCCACAAAATCCTCCTATCAACCAGCTGCAGCGCAAGGGAGGGTGTGAATCGCAGTTGATGGCAACCTGGAATTGGATTGGTAGAGTTTTCTCAGAGCAACAATCTTTGTTCTTAAAATGTCTTCATCTACTGCACCAGTCTGGACCTGATTTGGGGACAATCAGACAGATAACGGATATTTGTTCTGGTGGAAGTCTAGTGTTGGTATTGCTTAAGGATGGCACGGAGGACAAAGGGTTAAGAGGGTGTTGAAGAAGGTCAGAAACCCTGGTGGCTAACTCCGGTAGGCGGGTAGGTGTTTCCCTATCTCCGCCCTCAACTCTGAGACTCCCAACCCCCCAAAAGCATGCCACATAGACCCAGGTTCGCACCCCAGCTGTGCCTAGAAGGTGGCAGTTCCTCTACCCCCACCATCTGATATGTGTCCAAGCTCATGTCCACATGCAAAGCAGGGATTCACAGGTTGCTTATTTCTGCCAATCCTCATGGCCCATTTCTTTCCCTCCCTCCTCCTCAATTTGTATTTAAACCCACAATACTGTTACAATAAAGATTGGATTGGTTTTGGTGATTGGGACTTCTTGCCATGGATGCTTTTTCTCCCGGGACTACGCTGTAACACATGGGGAACCGTGATTCC
>PVHP010028618.1:0-23104 GCA_004024765.1 Zapus hudsonius | reverse complement strand
GTGGTGGGGGAGACTATCCAGAGGTATGGCACCCTACAGCAACAACACACTTGAGCCAGGAGGTCCGGGCTGAGTACTAGGCTATCCAGGGCCCCCTGCCACAAGGACTGATCCAGATGGTACACGGAGGAGGATATCCAGCTGATTGGGGATGGGGAGGGGGGACATTGGGGAATTGGGGATAACAGCTCATCGTTTGCCCACTGAATAATGTAACACAGTATGGACAATAAATATATATTAAAAAAAAAGAAGGCTGTCACTGCAATGTCCCTGGAGAGTGTTCTAAGGGACAATGGACTTGGGCAGTGAGGAGAAAGAGGGGCAGCATAGTTACCCTTCTGTCATTGCCCTCCCGACACTGGCCCCAGGTTGGCATTTCTAGTGAAAGTGATGGAGACAGATGTCCTACTAGAGACCTGGGGGCTCCCAAGCTTGAACCCTCTCCATTCTCCAGTTTGAGAGCTATCTTTGGGGGTGGGGGTGAAAAGTATTCTCTGGGGCAAAGCTTTTACAAATGTGTTTCATCCTTGGCTTACTGGGAAATTGCAACAAACTGTATCAGATCAGGAACAAATATGACGACAGAACTAATATGTTTCAAGTCTGGTGGGACAAGGTCTACTGTGGGCAGTGGGAAGAGATGGTAGGGACTGATTCTTCTGCCCTCACTGTCATCTGTCCACCCGTGACTCACAAGTGCAAGTATGCAAGGGTATCTGTAGCCCATACCTGGACCCCTGCCCCCACCCGAAGGTGCTCAGCACATCTGCTCCAACCCCTCCTTGAACTCCAGTGTCCTTGGTTGAGGTAGGCAGATGTGGTGCTACTGCGAGAAGTGGGAGAGAAATGGGGCACTGAACTACTTGGTAAAGACCTTAAAGCTGGAAGATGGTAGAGTTGGGGCAGGAAATCATGTCTTGTAGTGCTGCATCCCCTGACTGTTGAGGGGTGTGAGGCATGGTTGAGACTCAGAGATATGGTGTCCTTGGGAATTCTCCTTGCCTCAGATCTCACTTCCCACTAGCCAGTTAGGTCCCCAAACTCACTTTCCTTATGTTCCAACATGGTCGAGCAAGACAATCATTAGCTAGGCTCCTTTAGCTAGTGGGCTCTGCTGTCCACAGAGACATCAACATGAGGGAAGAGGGCCTCCATCCATTCCTCAGCTGTTCCCTCTCACGGGCCAAGCTAGGTCCACTGTTGAGGATAGCAGCCCAGGCTGCAGATCCCTTGTCCTGCCCCCTTGCCTGGTCTCTCTGCCCTCTAGTCCATCCTTCCTGGGACTCTAGTCCTCTCATGGATGCAACAGAACAGGCAGGAAGCTGAAGACCCTGGGGAGTGGTCCTGACTCAGAGCAGGGACACTGGTGTATATGTGCATGTGTGTGTAAACTCCCTGATAAGGGGACCCTGGCCTCAGGAAGAAGAAGCATCCTGTGTGGGCCATGGTGTAAGAGCAGAGACTCTTGGGAAAAGGACAAAGTGGCTGGACGGGGTGTGACCACAGAGTTGCAGCTTATGCAGAGGGGATTGCCCCAGTGCCGACAATCACCTCCCCTCTTCCTGAGGCTGCCTGTCCATATAGAGAATGGAGGCTGGGAAAGGACATCAGAGCCAGTCCAGCCCTTGGTACATGAGGTCAAGGGCACAGTGCACCCAGAGGAAGGCTGGGAACTAGGGCAAGGGCTTATTTTTTATCAGGTCCAAAAAAATAACATGTAATTTGGGAAATAAGAAAAATGCACTTGAGTAGGGACATGAGTACTATACATTATGCTTCAAATCCATTTTGGCGAAAGCTGAGGTGGAGGGCTCAGGGGCATGGGAGTCAGGAAGTCATTTAGACTATCTTTAAGCACCTATTTCCTTCCTGCCAGGAATTTACAGACACATCCGTCAGAATATCTGTAAGCTAAGGCAAAGCAAAAAAAGAGGATGAAGGAACCATAGTCAGCAAAGTAGACATATTCTCCTCCCCTTATCCCCAAGGGGGAGAGAGACAGTGTCACCAAGCCCATTAGTATCATAAACTTGGCAGCTTTAACACAAATGTGCCATCTTGTAGCTCTGAAGGGCAGGGCAGGATTGGGTCTGGGTGGGCTAGAGACTGTCAGCAGGGTTACACTCTTTAAGAAGCTCCAGGAAAGTGTCGTAGTCAGCCACACGCTGCTGGGATGAACCTCCAAACCAGGCACAGTTTATGGGAGGAATGGATTTATCAAAGTTACAGATTCAGGGGAAGTTCCATAATTGTGAAAGAGGAGGCTGGCCCCCTTTCACAGGTACAAGCAGAGAGAGAAACCCATCAGCAGCACCACAGACACACAAGCAAAACAGGCAGGAGGGGAAGAGAGAAATTTTCTCCCCTTTTATCTAGTCTTAGGATGAGGTCTTGCAACCTTATCCCAAACTTGTTGGCTTCCTGAGTCTCTGGAATTTCCTTCCTGCACTGCCCTCCCAGGAAGGGATGTTCATTTCTAGTTTCTCTGAGCTTCCTTACATCCTGCCCCCTACTCAGAAGGCTGCCTTCTTGTGAACATCCTCAGAGACCCACCCAAGATTACTAAAAAGTTCAAGTTGACGACAAAACTTAATCATCACAGAAAGAACCCATTGTTCTCCTGCCTTCTACCTTGGCTGGGGTCTCCATCTCTGAAGCCAACAGTGCATCTGCCCTGCATCAAATCACTTCAGATCTAACTCTTCTGCCGCTTCTCTGATCTTCTGAGGGAATCCATGGCATTTTTAGATAATTCAGATGATTATTTTCAGGTCAGCCCACTGGCATTCCTAATTTCATCTGCTACCTTATGTTCTCTTTGCCACTTAACATAAAATAATCAGATTTCATGAACAAAAATGTAGATGTGTTTGGGGCCATTATTCAGCCTCCCCCACTCACTGGGCTACAGGAGAAGCCACATGACCAGGGCCATCACTCCTGGTAAAGGAACACAGCTACTGTGAGCTGGGGTCCCTCAATCAGGAAGAAACATAACAATCCTTACCCGACTGTCCCATGCAGTCTAACACCCCAGTGGATATAAATGCTGGGGGAATGTCACATGATATATAGGGCAGATTTGTGATGGAAATCTATATGTACATGCATGCATGTGTGATACTAGAGCTCAGAATGATGTAACACAAATTTAAAAGACCTATTATAAAAAAGTAAAATTTTAAATTCACCCAATTTACATAAGTAGACCAAATGAGAGTTTGAGTGTTGAGGAGTGAAAGGCATTCAAAAGAAACAACATAATGGTTTTAACATTAATTTTTTTAATTGAGAACTTTATTGGATGAACATATTGTTCATATTCCCATCAGGTTAGACTCGTATGTTCCTTCTCCTCCACCTCCATTCCACTGAGGGCCCTCCTCAGTGGGGTTATTGGTATTCACTGTGGGGTCATGAACTCATCAGTCAGTCTGTATGGGGAACAATGCTTCATAGTACACCTTCCTACCCTGTGACTCTAACATTACTTATTTTATTACTTGTGTAGTGATATATATATATATATATATATGTTTGCATGCATGAATGGGTGTGTTCATGTGTGTATACATGCATGTGTGCAGGTATGTGTGTACATGTGTTTATACATGTCTGTAAGCCAGAGATAAACATCAGGTGGCTTACATGATTACTTACCAAAGCTGAAGAGATAGCTCAGAGGTTAAGGCGCTTGGCTGCAAAGCCTAAAGATCCAGGTTCAATTCCCCAGTACCCACGGAAAGCAAGTGCACAGTGGCATATGCATCTGGATTTCATTTGCAGTGGGCCTGGGGTGCCCATCTCTGCTTGCAAATATATATATATATATATATATATATATATATATATATATCCTCTCCCAGAATGCTCATGCAAGCCCACCCCTTGCCTCCCACCACACCAAGACCCAGGGACACACAGCCCTCATGTTGTCTCTCTCTCTCTCTCTCTCTCTCTCTCTCTCTCTTTCACATACAAGTACACACAGATACATTCAGACAGCACAGCTCACCCTCTGGCTTTATTGCCATACTCAATCATTACTTACATTGACAGAAGAAATCAAATCATGCCAGTCACAAAACTCATGCAGGTCCAGGCTGCTGCTCCAACTATAGTGATCCCCCAAAACCCGGCGACCTGCCTACTTGGAACTCTCAGACAGAAAGTCACCTCAGGCCCAAGGAAGCATCTAGAAGAAAGCTGTTGAGTATCACTCACTAGGCTCAGATTATTTCCCAGTCAAAAGAGTTTCCTCCTGCTATGTGCCATGCATGAGTAACAGAAATGTGTCACGCTCTGTTCTTTGCAAACAGTGATGAATGTGTATCTGGGGTGGATCTTCAAGCTGGCCACAGGTGAGTGGCCCATGCTTGGTGCCAGGAAAGAGCCCATACTTCATCCCCACATATTTTGAAACTAAAAAAGAAAGCAATAAGCAGAGTTGTGTGCATCAGGAAAGCATGCTAGTGAGTCTCGTGACTGATTGTTCTTATAGCACAGGTAAAGATATTCTGAGGCTCCCTTAGACATCTTCACACCGTTTCTTCAGCAGGGTGAATTCTCCATTCCAGGGCAGTGCTCCTACCAAAAAGCTGCAATTTACTTTCTGAAAGAGACAGCAAACATGAAAATTAGTACTACACTAAAAGAAAAGGAATGATCCCGTTGTTAGGCATCAACCTAGGAATATGTTACACGAGAACACTCATGGGCACCCTCCAAGGCCTGCCCCAGAGCTGAGGGCTGCTTTCAAGTTAATCTTACAACTATGCAATCCACCTGCTTAAAGCAATGTGGACTAGATTTCCTCTGCCTTGGTGTACTTTTGGCCTGGACAGCACGGATGACCAATATTATTGACAAGCAATGTTTAGCAGTGCTAACTGATCTTAAGATATGTTCTATGCTACTTTCCTCGGAGGCCTGGTTGGACTCAACTCAGAACATCCATATGTAAGAAGTCCTGATGATAGCACTGAAGACATCGAGGTCAGTAACTCAGCCCACGGGTCTGTTGAAGGCACAGGTGGGCTTAGTGTGCTTGCTCTTGTGATTAGAGTGTATGTGTGTTCTGGATTAGCAGAGTCCAGCAGCTCAGACCTCTAAATCCCTTCCTTTAGCAAATGTGTCCAGAGGCATGGCCAGGAGAACCTGGCTGAATACTAGGCTATCCATGGTCCCCTGTCACAAGGACTGATCCAGACGACCCATGGAGGAGGTTATCCGGTGGAGGGGGGAGGGTAGGGCAGCAGGGAATTTGCGATAACAACTCATTGTTTGCCCACTAAATGTTGTAACTCATTATGGACAATAAATTAAAAAAAAAAACAAATGTGTAAGGATTATCCAAAGTTGAAGCTCCTTACCCTTTGCTTATGCAATGTACTATTCATTCATGTCTTACTGTTTTTGGCTGTTCAATAAAAGTGTCTATGAGAACCTGTATGCAGAGGAAGCCACAGCCACAGTAAAATCAGAGCGGCCATGACTTCAGATGCAGAAGGTTGACTAATGGCTTAAACTAAACTTCTCTTCTGTTTCCTTTTTCCTCAGCCATCCCTCTCCTGGGATGAGGTATAGGAGTTATCTCTCTCACCTCTCAGGCTCTGCTCCTAAAAGCAGCTTGCTCACTTGTGATAGGAAAGCTCCAGAGGTTAGTCATCACTAATTTCAAGGTTGTACCCCCCCTCCAAATAGGGTACAGTAAAAGATGAGACAAATAAAACAATATGACATTAGGATATGTTCATCCCTGAAATGTTTGTCTTGACGAGTACCTACAGTCACCTGGACTTGATGGCACTGGTTTAACTTGAACGTTCAGAGACACTTTCAGTCAAACATCATGACAGTACGCTATGTAAACTGTACTTGCAACTTCCTGCTCAGTATCAACAGCTCTGGTCCCCAGGCCAGCAGCAGCATCCCCCCCAAGGAACTTGTTCGGAATTAAAACCCTTGGACCCCATTCTCCACATACTGAATCAGAAACTGCTGGTGGCATCTGAGCAGGCTTCTGGGACCTCCAGGTGATTCTGATGCCTGATCACGTTGGAGAGCTTCCCATGTGATGAAAGACCAAAGTTGTATCCATTGGGGAAGCATGCAGAACCCAGGGGCCTCCACAAACTCGGGCTCAGCACTATGAGATGAACAGGCTCCCTGCTTCTCTGAGATCAAAAAGTACAGGCTTGTAGCTAAATGTCTCTGGACTGAGTCAGCTCTTCCGTAGGCTACTCCTTACTCCTCAGACCTGTGCTGAACCCAGTTTTAACCAACTGTATGCCTAGGAAACCATAAGTCAAGGGCTCCTGGAGCAGCTCAGAGCCAGTGATAGATGGAAGTTGGATGTATAACCCATCTTCCTCACCTAAAAAGTGGCCCAAATCTGAGACAGTCTGTGCATGAAGGGTGACACACTGGCTGGTCTAGACATTGCCTAACCTCCAGCACCTGGAATGAACCTGGTGCAGGTGAATAACACCTGTGCTCACTATGTTTGGCTGGGTGGGTGAGTGAGCCAATGGGCTTCATTTGTACCTGAACAGGCATGAGTGACTGTGGCCTCACCCACTCAGTGGCTAATGTGGGTCCATGAAGACAGCCTTTCAGTGGACTTGTGCCAGCAAGATCTCCTGAATTTGAAGTCGAGATTTGATGGAGCCCTTGAGATAAGAAGTCGTCTTGATCACATAATGTCCCAACAAGAAGGAGCTCAGAAATGGTCATATCATGGCCCTGCACCCTCTCTCTTCAGAGCAACAGGATGGGCCATCTGGGGCCGCTGTGAGGAGTGCTCCATGCCTCCTAGAGAGTCTTGGCACCCTAAGTTTTTCTGACCACCTGGAAGCCTTGATAACCCCAAATGGGACTTAGAGTTACTGGGACTGTCATGAATGGTTAGTTTGACACCTACCTTTTCCAGTTTGGAGTTTTCTGGAATGACACAGTTTTCATTATTGTTTAAAGGCTTTCTGCAGCTGCTTCGGGCGATTTGGACATGAACAAGGTATTCCATGTGATTTGTGATCTGTCAACAAACAACAGGGGTAATTTATTCAAGAAGGCTTTACTTCCTCAGTGCTTTGGCAAATACACAATTGCCTTTTCCTCTCTTCCCTCACATTCTTCTCCCCACAGACATACTGTTGGGGGAATAATGATGCCTACTGCTGAAATCCTTTGTTGCTGAGACCACTTCCAACTGCCATCTGGAGCAAAATAAGGGAGGAAAACTTCCCAACGCTGGCCTCCTGAGGGCAAGGCTTGAAGGTGTCTCCTGTTCCAGGGTATGCCTTGGGCTCCACCATGGGAGAGGAGGTGGTCCCAGAACAATCAAGCTCCCTTGAATGAATCCTATAAGAACAGCTGCTTAGCCTAATTAGGCCTCCTCCCCTGTCCCTTTCACACAAGCCCCTCACATTCCTGGGAATTTCCCTGTGTCTCCTGTAACTCAGCACAAGATCCTTAGGGTAGAGCCGTAGCAGGTGTATAGTACAAGATCTGTATTTACTGACCAATTGGCTAGAGAAAGTCTTCTCCTGGTGCCCATTGACATCTCTTTGAAAATGGCTTTTAAGGACAACAGCAGTTGTCTGATATGTGAGCTTCCCCCTGACATTCTTGTACCTCATGTACCATGCCTCAAGAGTGGATCCCACAATTCCAATTCCTGGTTTAGGGGTTTCTTTTCTGTCCGTCCAATGGTTCCCTAAGGGCTGTGAAGAATTTTACCTGTCTCACCACCTCATCTACATACAGCAGCAGAAAACATTGTGGAAGAGGAGGCAGAAAGATTTTAAGAGCCACAGAGTGGGTAGAAATATCCCAAGGCACAGTACCCCACAGGGAATGACTGAGGCCTTCATGACTCCACAGTGATTACCAACAACTCCACTGAGGAGGGCCCACAGGGAAGGGAGTGTAGGGGACACAGGGGAGAAGGGATACAGAGTTTAACCTTTTAAACAAAATAATAAATAATAAATAAATGCATGGTGTCATGGTTTGATCCAGTTGTCCCCCACAAACAAATGAATGTCTTCTGATTGATCGATCCTCGATCCTCAGCTGATGGCACTTTGGGTTTTACAACCTCGCTGGAGCTGTGTTGTTGGGGGTGGGCTTATGGGGTTATTAGCCAGCTTCCCCTTGTCAGTGTTTGGCACACCTTCCTGCAGCTGTTTTCAGTGCTGTGGTGGAGGTGATGTCTACCCCTCTGCTCATGCCATCATTTTTCCTGCCAGGATGGAGTCTCCCCTGGAGTCTGTAAGCCTAATAAACCCATTCCTCCACACGCCACTTTTGTTTGGGTTCTTTCTGTGCAAAAACTGGAAAGCTGACTGCAACACATGGCTTATGAGAAAACTTACTAAGTGCATGTACTACTTAAGTACCCAAAAAAGTGACCCATTCAGGGCAATAGGCACCGGATCCCGTACTCTTGGGCTCCCAAGAAAAGATGCACTATGGGAGCAATTGACGGGGAGGCTACTAAAAATAGAATCTAGGTAATCCAGAATTGTGTCTATTTGTTAACCTACACTCATCTCACTCTCCGATGAAAATTGTGTTTGTATTTTTCAGGATGCAGCAAGAGAGCTGGGGCCCATCTAACCCTACCAACCGACTGTAGGCTAATAGCTGAGATCCTGGCAAGAAAGGAGCCACCACAGTCATACTGTGGAGGATCCATATGGAACCCCACAGAGAATGACGGATGAACAAGGGACCCACAGCCACAGCCATTCAATCAACACAGGATAAGCCAGTGAGACAGAAACCAACGATTTTCGACACAAAGCCCCCTAAGCGCACAACATTAAAGCAGCCTTAATACTCACCCACCACGACTCAGGGAACTGAGCAGAAAAGGGAGTTGAAAGATTGTGAGAGCCGTGGTGGGGGAAGACTATCCAGCGGCATGGCACCCCTCAGTAACAACACACTTGGGCCAGGAGAACCCAGCTGAATACTAGGCTATCCATGGTCCCCTGTCACAAGGACTGATCCAGACGACCCACGAAGGAGGATATCCAGCTGATTGGGGATGGGGGAGGGAGGGCATTGGGGAATTGGGGAAAACAACTCATTGTTTGCCCACTAAATAATGTAATTCATTATGGACAATTAAAAAAAGTGAACCATGAAGGAGGCTGGAAAAATGAGTTTGGCATTCAGAGATTGTGGAGCATGCCCAATATCATCACATCCTGGAAAGACAATGTTAATGACACATGTATGTTAATGACGGGCCTAGGGGACATGAGTTCTGATAATAATGATCTATGGAATACCCCTATAATTCTGTCCTAACCAATCAACTGAGGCTGCTATTTGCAATTAGCTGCACTCCACACAGAGGGCCTTTTACAGAACAAAGCAGTGAGCACCATGTCCATCTAAATTGATATCTCAAGGCTCCATCACATCAAGTTGAGCAACTGGTGGCACGATCAGAGTGCCACTAAGTAGACATGTTGGATAAAAACACTGAAGCAGGGCTGGGCAAATGGATCAGCAATTAAGGCACTAGCCTGCAGAGCCTAACGACCTGAGTTCAATTCCCTAGTACACACATAAAGCAAATGCACATAGTGGCACATGCATCTGAAGTCCATTTGTGGCAGCTGGAGGCCCTGGGCATATCCATTCTGTCTCTGTGTGTGTGTGTGTGTGTCTCCTTACAAAAAAATAAATAAGAATTAAAAATACATTGAAGCACATAAGACAATGGACTTTATTAACCTATAAAAGAAGTTCTGTGTGCCTCTCTTCAACCTCGTATTTCACGTTACATGGATCAGTTCAATTGGTGCCCATGACAGCGTTATTGTAAAGTATTCAGGACATTTGATTATTCTCCTGATCTTAGCAAGTACATATACATTTGAGTAGTTTGTTGTTGAATGAGTTAAGGTATATAAACAACTTAGAACAAGAACCCCAGCATGTATGGAAAGTGCCATGTCTATATGTCGCTATGGTCAATATGGAAGTGTGCACACACTTAAGCCCTCACCTAGCTAGCAACCCTTTCCTCAAGTGCTCACTCAGCCTGGCGAGAAGTCCTTTACCTGCAACTGGGCCTCCAGTATACTGGCCACCAGGAAGACATATTTGTCCTCGCTCCTCCTGTTGTATTCCTGCATGGCAAACCACACACACTGCTTCACGTTGGCATCCGAGGCATTGACGGGTTTGAAGGGTCTCAGCACCTTCACTCCAGTCGTGGTCAGGTCTGTGCTGACCGCTAGGGCCACAGGAATGGTGAGAAGGAGCAGGGAAAGACACCGAGGTCCAGTCATGATCTTTCAGTCAGGAGGCAAAAGGGGTCACCTGTGTGTCCTCTCTTGAGGTTGGAGCTGCACTAAGGTGGCCGCTGCTGCCACCGGAGGATCTGTCAACTGAAATGAGAGAAAGCTGCTCTCGAGACTGCATACATGTGCTCAGGATGAGCAGAGTCTTGCAAAGGGAAGATGTGTACCATCGTAAACAGTGAGTGTGTTCAAAGAGGCTGAGACAAAGGTATGTGTTTAAAGGCCAAGTGAGGGGGGTTACCTAAGACATTTTGCAACAAAGCCTTGGCTACAAGGACCAATAATAAGGATGGTGTGGGTCCAAGGCTAAACAGACAGTACTGGGCAGCTGTCCTTGAAGGTGGACTTTCTATTTAAGGTTGAAGTGGCTTTCATGTAAGGTTGTGGCTATGGCAGTGTTCTTGTTATCAGACACATGTGCGTAAGGTATGCCCCTCCCTTCATAACCTCCAACTTCATGGCTCATTTATTTATCTTGGTTAAGGCTTGACAACAATGACTCCATTTTGATTCTGATAAATTTCACAGTTCAAGGTTCACACATAGAAACTGTCTTTACAGTATTAGTCCAGCTAAATTCAAGCTAGAGCCCTTAGGGTCACCATTGACAGCCACCCTTCTCCTTGGCCAAGGAAGCCTACCAATAGCATCCCAGTTACTAAGGGGGCCAGCCTTTTCCTTCATTTTTGGAACTTCCCCTGGAACTTCCACCACCAGCCTTGGCCTCCTGCCTCCATCCTGAGTACAGTTCATGTTTCCATATTTCCCTGAAATGTCTTCACATGGACCCATGCCTGCACCGCTGTTCTGGCTACTGCATCTCAACCCTGTAAGCTGGGAGTATGAAAGTTGTTGTGCCCCAAGTGCCCCGACCCCAGCCCTGTGAGACACTTTAACCTGTTGAGTCCTGCCTGCCTCTTCCCAGGCTGTGGTTCTTCTGAGTCTCCCTCACTTTTAGCTGACTCATAAGCCCTGGCCAGGCATCTGAGTGGGCCCTGACCTCATCCCAGGCCCTGCAGGGAGGCCATGCTTTGTGATGCAATCCAGAACCTATGACTCAGCTTTAAGGTGGAACTTCTCATTTGTTGGCCTTTCACCTTTGGGCGCAAGCATCTCTGAGAGCCACAGACAGCATGCAAGCACCTCCCACTCTGCAGGTAGAGTGTTTTCTGTTGGAGAACCTCTGTGCCTCCCTGTGCCATGACCTCAGCCTACTGAATGCCTGGCTACTGAGCTCCATAAGTTTGAGATAACAGCTCCTCCCTCCCCTGTCCTACCAGGCCTGGGCCTGAGAGAGATGGGGCAGGTTGCACCCTTGCATATTCGCAGTTTCTGTGATGATACCAAATCCATGTCCAGCGAGTTCCTAGAGGGACAGACAAGCGGGCATTTATTCCAGGCTGCAAAGATTGATGGTCTCTTGACCACAAGGAGAAGCAATGTGTGGTAGACCCAGATACACATAAATCTGCCTGGCACATTGCAAAACACTGAGAAGTGTGAATGCACACACTGTATTCCAACTCCCTACTTGTAGAACACTCAGTTTCTAAGTCTCAGCTTTGGCCCACAGACCCATAGCAAATACTTCTTCAATGTCTTCAAAACAATCACATGAAAGACTACATGGGGAATTGTTCTAAGAACTTTACAAAAATTCAATTTTACTATTTATTGCCAAGTAGCTAGTTGCTGATCAATAATACAATCATGTTTTTTTTTAAATTCTGCTGATTATCACAAGCACTTGTGGAGGCAGTGATGACTCAGAAGATAAAGTGATTGTTACATAAGCATGGTGTGATGGTTAAGTTCATTGTTAACTTGACCTATGTAATAATCCACAGTAATCTTGGGTGGGTCTCTGAGCTTGCCTGCAGGAAGGATTGACAAAATCCTTTTGTGATTTGGAGAAGGGAGGAGGTCCCTTCTCCAGAGTGAGCCCTTCCCCCAGTCCTTCCAGAAGAGGACTAGATATAAGGAAGCTTTAAGGTAAGGGAACCTTTCTTCCTTCCTCTCCTGACTGCTGGTGTTGGCTCTGTCTCTGCTTGGATTTATGAAAGGGGCCAGCCTTTTCCTTCATTTTTGGAACTTCCCCTGGATCTGTTATTTCAATAAATACTTTCCTCCCCAAATTGTGCCTGGTTTGGAGATTTATCTCAGCAGCGTGTGGCTGACTATGACACATGGATATCTGAATTCAGATTTTCAGCACCCACCTAAAAAACCAGGCACTGTAGCTCTAGCATGTCTCATCCCAGCATGCCTAGGATAAGAGGGGAAATGAAGAGAGGACTGTCCAAAGCTCATGGGCCAGCTAGCCTGGTGAACACAGCAGAGACTAATGAGAGACCTTGCCTCAAACAGGTGGAAGGCAAAGACCAATGACTCAAGTTTTCCACTGACCTGCACACGAAGACCATGGCACACATGTACCCATGTTTATGCATGTGAACACACACACACTGAAGATTCTTTTAAGTGTTTGGGGAATGTTAAGATCCCAGGACACACCTTGCCAATGAAATCATAATATCTAGAAAACCATTAGGACTCAGCAATTTTTAAAGTTTTGAATAAAAGGCACAGAGTTCATGGACAAGAACTTCCAAGCCTGACTGTTCTCAGCCAATGGCCAGAAACAAGCTAGCTGCACTCACCATGCAGACTCAACTTGGTAATATAAGTGTGCCTGTCCCAACCGATTGGAAAGATGTTTCAAATACTCCACACAGGTCAAAGGACCATAGCTAGCTCAGGTTACCATCACTGTGTTATACACAGGAGTCACCCAGAGAACCTTGACCAATGAACATTATTACAAACTCTTGAGAATGGGTTGGCCAGGAAAGGGCTAACATTCTGATGAGGGCCACTGAAATCGATGTCCTCAGAGACCCATGTTAGAGGAGTGAAGACCAACCAGCATTCTATTTTGAGCATTTCTCTGAAGGGCTAGGGTTGGCCAGAGGGCCTCCATTTTGTTAACTGTTATGACTTCTCTGTAACCTCTTGTTCCAGGAAAAACCACCAACTGTCCTGGGCCCCCAACCCAACCAATCAGCTCCTGGTTTCCCCAGCACCCAGGTCAAAATAGCCTACCTGTTCCTAGTTTCCTCTAAACCATATCAAAATGACTTCTGTATTATTATTCTAGCTGCTACTGTAACTGCAAGTCCCTGCTACCCTACCCTACCCCTGGGTCCAACAAATCCTGTTAAAGTCACCATGGCAGAGTTTGCCAACGTCCTGATTCTGAGACCACTAGTTCCTAAGAGTGGACCCCAGGACATCTCCTCACCTGGACCTGACCAATCCTGTTGAAGGTTACCCCAAGTCCTCCCTCGGGTCACTGGCCAGTACCTGTTTGTGTTTTTTTTTTCTTTAAAAAGCCTGAGAGCCAACACTTCAGGACACAGTCCCAGCTTCCTAGTCTGGCTGTGTCCCTAATTGATTAGTTTGCAAAGTCTGCGGCAATAAAGACATCCTGCTTCTGAGCTCATTCGGTACCTGCCTCGTCATTTGTGTGCAACCAAACCCAACATTCTCCAGATGATGTTGCCTCTGCTTTCTCTACTTGGCCACCCCCCACCTTCAACTTATTGTACCTCCAAGGTTCTCCCTTGTCTGTAGAAGGAAATTCACCCCCCAGTCTAGAGGTCTGTTGCCATGATGCCTCTCTCAGGGCTGACAGATGGACCCCAGATGGAGAACACAGACATCAGGAAGCAGTTGGGAACATGGAGACTGAGCCACTGGTTTTTAAGCTGCCATCCCAGCCCTAAGAAAATATTCTTGTCATTTGAGCAATCTGTGATGTCCACCTGGGCAAAGCCTGCTGTCAGTATCAGTTACCCTCCTCCCCCCCACCCTGGGGCTTGTCACTGACCCCTCAGCAGAAGGGACACCACACCCATTGTGACCTGGCCCCTAGGATGAAGGCAGAGGAGAAGCAGGGGACTTCCCTGGGAGAAGGCTCTGCCTTCATTCACCTCGGTGAACAGATAGAGAAGCTGGAGAATGAGGGTTTAATGTGTAAACATAAAATTATGGAAGACTAAGTGAATGAGACCATGAAGTGAACAATGAGCTACTTCCCAGAATCTACTCAGCACTGTGCACCTGCAGACAGGGTGAGAGTACTGACAATGAATTCTCTATTGCTTATGGCTGGCGGTGACATCCATGCCAAAATGACAGTGCAAAAAGACCCCGACACAGCTTGGGAATCCAGAGATGCTGTGAAATGCCTTTAATTGAACTACTACTGCAGACCTCAGACTACACATTGTCACACTCGAGAGGAAAGGTGACTTGTGTTGCAGGTAGCCAGGGCCCCTTCCACACCTATGTCTGTGTGCAAGTGTTGTTATAAACAAAGAAGTTGGTTATCCACCCCAGAGTCCTTATGATGTAA
This sequence comes from Zapus hudsonius, assembly GCA_004024765.1. Taxonomy (NCBI): domain Eukaryota; kingdom Metazoa; phylum Chordata; class Mammalia; order Rodentia; family Dipodidae; genus Zapus; species Zapus hudsonius. The sequence continues at coordinate 8,359 of PVHP010028618.1, read as the reverse complement.
ACACAGCGCACCTAAAAAAAGAAAAGAAAAAAAAAAGAATAATTGTAATGCAGAAGTTAGAAAAAAAATTAATTCACTGAGACCATCTAGCATGATAGGATCTAAAGATTCACCAAAAACTAACTTGATAAAGAGAAGAAAAATAAAAGCTAAAACCTTTAATCAAGAGCAATGCTTATAAAGCTTATGGCTCCACCAGGAAAACAAAAGAGTAGTAATTATAATCACCCCTTGCCCAAGCCCAGGGGCTCCTGAGAGGTCGCTTGCCTAGGGCCATCACTCACACTGAGGCATCCTGTCCCCACAGGCTCCCCTGCACATAAGATGCTGGATAAACTGCCTCACCTGAGGGTCCTGAAGGGGCCAGGGGACTGACTGCCCTAGAGATGATCCTGCTGCCCATCCCCCAGCTGAGGAACAGCACAAGCCCACCATCAGCAAGGCTTCCCCAGAGGTATTGGTTGGAAGGTGAGAGGCCCCCACTAGCAGAATACCCTGATAAAGCATAATCCTCAAGGTCCCAGATACCATGGACCATCTCAGCCACAAAATGATCGCATCACCAAGAATCACCTTTAAGACCCATAATCTAGAAGGCAAACTGAAAATTTCCCAGTCCTCATGGACACAAACAAAGGAGAACCGAGGATCATAGGGAAAGTATCATCTGTCTAAACCTCAAGGATCTCAGAAGGCACAGAGATGGGTCCAGATGGATGGCTCTTTCATAGTTGGAGGCCACATGGGGATCTGCAGGTTGCCTATGGCTAGCCTGCTGAGCTGTGAGCAGAGGATTGCCCAGTGCTGGGATCCAGATCTGTCTGCATAAGAAAACCGACTACTGCCTCCAGTAAAGGAGTGCAAGACATGCCAAGAGAGGATTTAGGAACCCTCATTTTGCCCAGAATCACCCCCACATCTTCCCTACACTTCCTCCAGGGCCATGTTTAATACTATTTTTCATTCCCAAAAGACTGGTCACTGTTTAGGTTAATTTAATCTCAAACCTTTTTCTCTTCTGGGCCTTGTTGTAATGGGCAGTTGTCAATGTCTTCATCATGTTTCTTGCAAATTGTGCGGCCCATCTCCAAGTCTACTAAATACATTTGAGTAAGCCTCTGCAAAGAATTATAGAAACCATTAGGAAACACGTCATTTGAATGGATAAAGCCAACCCAAATAGAAAAGTGAGCAGAGAATGTGAACACAGAGACCTTGAGGATGATGCTCTATCAGGGTATTCTGCTAGTGGGTCCTCTCACCTTCCAACCAATACTCTCAGATTCATACAATAACTTGCTAAACAGCATGTGCAACCTCATTGCTCACTTTGTTGTCTGGGGGTTTCGTTGTGACATATGTCCTTATTTTGGTCTTGTTGCTATCACTATTGCTTTGGCATTTTTGAGACAAAGTCTATGGCCCTGGCTGACATCAAACTTTTGATCTGCCTATCCCTTAACTTCCAAAGTTTTGGGATTCCAGTCATGCACCACCACACCTTGACTCATCCTTTTGAATCAACTTCTTTCAATTTTTCCTAATTCTATATTTACCTACAAAAAGATACATTAAGTTGAAGGTACATCTCAGTGGGAGAGTGTATGATTAACATACTCAAGGCCCTAAGTTGGACCCCAAGAACCCAAAAATTGTCTACTAAGTATACCTAAGACACACACTGGGAGTCTCCCCTTCAGACATCTTCCCACTGGTAAATGTGAGGTAGTCTCATTGAAAGGGCAGTCACTATCCAGGGAGTGACACATTCGCACACTGTAACCACACATAGCAGTATGACAGCTCTCTCATGGTCACCTGAGCAGCATCAGCCAGATGCATGAGGACCTGCTAAGTGACTCTTTTGCATAGAGGAGGACATTGCCTACTGCATTAGGTAGAAGAGCGGTGGTGCCAAGGCCCAGAAGCTGTGTCTTTCACATGGGTGCTGACTGCTCAGAGCACTCACCTTGCAGGCACTCAGTGAAGTGGCTAGTAAGTGTCCCATACTATCCTCAATATCAAGATCCTATTAAAAGTTATTTCAATCAGCAGAGGTCCATGCAAACTCAAGAACACCCAATATGGAGGAAAAAAATCCTCCCAGAGCAGAATACATGTCTCACAGGTCATATCTGATCTGGAAGCAGACTCAGGGGCTCAGGAATCCATGTAGGTAACAGCAATACCATCCACTTGTGTCAGTTACATACCAACAATACATTTAATAAGCTCAACACACGCCAACAGCATACTCGGGCTTTAAACATGCCAACAACACTCACACATCCATGTCTGACACACACTAACAATGCACATGCCAGGCCTCCCTTGCACGACCCCCACACACTGAGTCTGAGATGGAGCAGTAAAGAGGGCTTATGGAGGTGGTGTCATAGGCATAGGAAGGAAGACCTGGACACAGTGTGTCCTTGGGCAGAAAGGAGGTCCACAGACCCACATCCACAGAAGTGTGACTCAGTCCCTGGACCCTCTGACGTCCCACCTGGCTCAGAGATCTTCATGTGGGGACCATGCTCTGGGATGGAGACAGTGACCTTTGACACAGTCATTATGGTATCCAAAGGAAGCAGACGAGGAGAAAGAACCTCAGTGGGAAAGCCAACACCACCTAGATTTACATCAGAGGTTCATCAGCTTTGCAGTCATCTTCCTTGGGGGACTACCCCACAAGGGGGTCTCAGAACTATGTGTTGTGGTGTAACATTCTCATATCTCTCTCCTCTCCTCTTACACCACCATATTACTTGACTTGTTGTTAGGATCCCTGTCCCTTGTGCTCAGGACAAGCTCCTAGGATCTCTCCTTAGCACCACTCATGTTTTCCACATATCACCACACTCTACATCTGCCCTAACACCCACAATTTTTTTTGACTATCAGTCTTACCATCCTTATCTTATGCCTGCCCTGGGACAATGTGGGCCACTGACACTCAGCAAGTCTCCAAAGAGGCCTTTCTAGTTCATCTCAGAAGCACTCCTGATAGTCCTGGCTTAGCATCCCACCTCCCCAGCTTACCTACATCTCCGTGCTTCCTTCCCAAAACACAAGGCATGGAATTATAGCAGCTCCTCCCTGTAGAGTCAGGTCCCCAAAGTACACATGATCACCCTGCTCCAGGGATCTGTCTGAAGCTGCCTGCACTTCGACTCCACAAACCTCCACGTACCTAGGCTCTTCCAGAAATGCTATCAGAGAGGTGGTTTCCCTGACCACCCACCCAATGAGCCATTACGTTCCAACTTTCCTTCAATGCTCCTGTGTCACTACACTGACAGCATGCCCCAGCTCCCACTATGTCACTTGGGGATTTGGGAGACAGCTTACTTCTTTCTTCACCCAACCTCACAGCCCCACTGAACAAGTCCATGAGTGTCTGCATGAATGTCACCCTGAAGAGCTGTTCATATCACCAGGAGCCCCATGTGTGCACCCTATATGTGCACCTCGGCTGTGCTGAGCAATGGTGTGATGCCCAGTCAGGCCAGCAGCTCAAGGCTATCTGGCACCCTGCCCAGCTTCTTCTCAGTGGGGGCCTTTGTCTCAGCCCATTTCTGTTCCTTCTGTCCTTACCAACTTGTGTCTCTGCCCTTTGGCTTCTCTCAGTCCTGTTTAGCTCTCCTTCACACTGAATTCACGTTGGAACATGGATGTTTTCTCTTCTGCTAGCCTCCTTTCCTTCTGCCATGGTTCGCAAGTGCTGCACAGCTTTGAAAACAAAATTCTTATCACACCTCCCGAGGCTCAGAGTATATTGCCAAAGAGTTGATGGAAAGATCGTAAGAGCCAAAGGAAGGGTAGGACTTCGTACAATGCAAGCTTCCAGACATAAAATGGCCTTGATATTTATGACTTCATAGTGCCTGATAATGCCTACACAAGGCCTTCATAATAGGTGGAAAAGATGGTGACATCAAAACAAAATAAAGACTGATTGAGAGGGGAGGAGATATGAGGGCGGGTGGGGAGGGCATTATAATGATTTATTATAATTATGGAAGCTATCAATAAAATGTTTAAAAATCTCTGAGCTGTTCTATTAATTATATGGGTTGTTTTTTTAAAAGAGAAAAGACCAAATTAAAATCTGTTACACCTTCCTACAGATCCCCAAATCCCCCAGCCCTGCTGGGTATTGGGATGAATGTAGGCATCACCCAGAGAGCTGGCTGCTCACCTTGCGCTGGCTTCTCCGGACTCGAAGGAACTTGTAAGCAAACTCATCATCCTGGCCCTCGTTGAACTTGTAAATGGCATGCTCCACAGACATGGGGAAAAATTCTGAATTCTTGTCGATGTTTACAAATTTGCAGATGTGAGTCGGAAGCACAATAAACTCCACAAGCAGGAGCACCTTCCACAGCATGGCCATCTTGGAGTTGAGGGCCAGGGATGCACTTGTGGACGGGTAGTGATTCCCTCCCACACTGCCCTGAGCTCCCAGCTGCCTCCCTTTGACAGGCCCCTTTGTCAAGGGCAGGTTCTACTCCCCCGAAGAAGGCAGAACAGGAAGTCTTATTTTCCATCCTCTGGTGACATACTCCATGAACCCACGGGCATTGATATAACAAATCTTTTCCTTATACATATCCAGGGCTGTATGGCTGTCGTAGTCAGCCACACATCACTGGGATGAATCTCCAAACCAGGCACAATTTGGAGGAGGAAAATATTTATTGAACAGATCCAGGGGAAGTTAAGGAAAAAAGCTGGCTCCCTTTCACAGAAGCAAGCAGAAACAGAGAGAAACAGCACCTCCAGAAGCAAGCAAGCAAGCACACTGTGTCACTGTAATTCACAAAATGCAGAACTGCCAGATGGGTTGGCTTTTCTTTTGCATATCTATTCCTAGTATTTTGCATCCAAATTAGAAAGGGCTGGTCCCCAGGAGGCTAATCCAAAGTGACACTTCCTCCAGCCAGAAGCCTGGAGACAATTAACAATTTAATAAACACAATTATAATAAATTCTGTTGGGGACATTTATTCAAACTACCACAATGGCCAAGCCCTGCCTTTTAAATCCTTATAAGTCCTGCGTGAGCTGGCTGGAGAGATGGCTCAGCTGTTAAAGGTGCTTGCTTGCCAAGTCTGAAAGCCTGATGACCCAGGGTTCAATTCCCCAGTACCCACCTAAAACTAGATGCACAAAGTGGTACATGTGTCTGGAGTTCATTTACAGTGGCAGGAGGCCCTGGTGCACCCATACTCACTCTTTTCTGTCTGACCCCCTCTCTCAAATAAATAAAATAGAAAATACTTTTAAAAGACCTGAGCTAAGGGGTATCGGCTGATGTACATTCACACCACCTCTGCTGCTTAGTCCTGTGGCACTCAGGGGCACTGTCTCAGACTCTTCAGAGACACTGGCCCATGACCTGCCTCCCTCCCAGGGAAGTCACAGGGGATGGGCAGGCCAATGTGGGGAAGAAGGATGCTACGGAACCCATTTTCTCTGCCTTGAAGTATGAGGACACCCAAACCTTGATGATCCCCCAAAAGGGGTCCTGGCCACAACTTTGGGGACAGGATGTGAGGGCAGAACTGGAACTGCATGAGAAGAAATGGGAGTGTGGGCAGAATGATGCGCACAGTCCTGAACACCTTTCTGCCTCTTCCAGGTGGGAGAAAATGACCTCACAAGATGGCCTGAGAGCAAGAGAGCCTGAGGCATTCCAGGGAGTCCTTTCCACCAAGCATGCTTCAGAGCACGCATGAGCCCGTGGGTTCTTCCCACCCAAGAAACTTCAGACTCTCATTTTTTGTTTGTTTGTTTGTTTTTCGAGGTAGGGTCTCACTCTAGCCCAGGCTGACCTGGAATTCACTATGTAGTCTCAGGGTGGCCTTGAACTCATGGTCATCCTCCTGCCTCTGCCTCCCGAGGGCTGGGATTAAAGGCGTGCACCATCACAACCGGCACAGACTCCTGTTTTTGTTTGACTTCACCCTTCCTGCCAGGGCATATCCGAATCTCATTGCTGTCTTCCTGAGGTCCTGCAGATCTGCAGCTCCTTCTCATTGTATCTTGGGTTTTGACAAGCCTTCAAATCTAAATCTCAATTACCAAGGATTATCCCTTCTGGAACACTGATGACGAGATTTCTGGACCCTTTCTACTTACATTACAATTCTCTTCCTCAATTTTCTCCAGGTTCAAGTGGGAATTCTCTGTTGACCTACGTCATTGACTGCTGTCTTGTCCACCCTCCAGTGTGTGCACGTCCACATCCAGTGCACGTCCCTGGAAGCCCGAGGGCAGCAACAGCTACATGTTTGTGTCTTAGGAATGTTTAGTTGTATATTTTTAAAAACATCCAAATCTGCATCCGTTCACTTCTATACACTGTGTAGCAGTAGGAGGTAGGCAGCTGAATTGTCAGACATCTCTCTTCTTAATTTCTACCTAAATTTCCCTGTGGCCAGAGAATAGAATCTGTGTGATACCCCCTCTTTAAAATTCATGAAGAATTTTTTGAACCAGATGTTCAGGATTTTTTTTTTTGCATTTGTGTGTGTGTGTCTATGTCTGTCTTTCTTCTGTCTGTATTTGTGGTGTATAGAATATGTATAGTGTATGTGTATGTGCGTGTTTGCACACACTGGGTGTGTGTGTTCAGAAGCAAGAGGAGAATTTTGGGTGTCCCTCTCTGCTCTTCATCACATAATTGCTTGAGACTAAGTTTCTCTCAATGTTTTTTTTTCTCCATCAGCAAGGCTCAGAAATTCTCCAATCTCTGCCCAGACTGGGGTTCCAGCCTTGTGAAGCCACATCGACACCCAGTTTTTACATGTTCTCTTGAATTGAACTGTAGTGGTTTCGGGCCCTCCCAGACCCTCATGCTTAAAAGCTAAGTGCTCTGAACTGTTGAGCCTTCTCCCCGCCCCAGATGCTTACTTTTGATAAATCTTCAGGAGGTTCAAAAAGAAATGCAAATTCTGAAGCTTCACTCTGAAGCTGGGTGAAGGTTCTGATAATACAAAAATCAAACTTGCTTAACAGATTCTTACATTTTTTGAATATCTCTTCTGCTTTTTACTCGGTAGATCTGTCAGTTCCCAAGAAAGGTATCTGAAACTCTCCTTAACCCTTTAATTTCCTGTAGTCCTGTCAGGCAATCTGTGGTGTCCAGCCAGGCAGAGCCTCCTGTCACTGTCACCCTTGGACCTGGACCACCCACTATGACGCTATGATCCCTAAGATCAAAGCAGAGGGGAGGCAGGTGATTTGCCTGGGTGAATGCCCTTCCCTTCCTCCTCCTCTCCCTCCTCCTTCCCTACTTCTTCCTTCTCTCCCTCCTCCTTCCCTCCCTGCTCCTTCCCCCCTTTCTCCTCCCCCCCCCAGTTCTCACCCCCAACACCCTGCCGCCCAAGATGTTGCTATTTTGCCTAAACTGGTCTCTAACTTGTAGGATCATGCAGTCCCCCCTCCACAGCCTGGTTTCTGCATTCTGGGAGGGGCATAGAAAAGTTAGAGAATGAACGAATACCTGAGTGGATTCTGAAAATAACCAATGAATGCATGGACAAATGAGGACACAAACCAACCAGTGAGGCCCCTGCTCGTATGAGCTACCTCACATACACTGGGGAGTCCACTTAGGTCATCCACCTATACGTGAAGGCAAGGTGATAACAGTGACAATAAATTCTTCATTGCTTATCACTGACAAGGACATCCATGGCTAAAGAGACACAACAGAAGACACCAGCACTGCTCAGGGACTCAGAAGGTGCTGCAAGATGCTTTTAATTGCTCTGGCATCACAGATTTCAAACTCTAGACTGTCACACTGTAGAGGAAGGGGGACTTCTGCTCCAGGCAGCCAGGGTCTTTTCTCCACCTATATCTCCACACATGTGCTGTTCAGAACATTGAACTGGGAAAACCAAGGTCTGGCATCCACTTGAAATGTACAGCGCACCTGAAAAAGATAATTATCATAACACACAAATTGGGAAAACATAATGAAATGAGCATTCAGTAGGGTCTGGAGCCTCCCCTGCACAAATGATATTTGACGGCTGCCCTCACCCAAGGGTCCTGAAGGAGCCAGGGGACTATCCATCCCCCAGCTAAGGAACATCACAAACCCACCCCAAGCCAGGCCGCTTCAAGACTATGGAGAAAAGGTGAGATCATCCACTGGTAGAGTACCCTTATAAAGAATCGTCCTCAAGGGCTGAAGAGATGGCTTAGCAGTTAAGGTGTTTGCCTGCAATGCAGAAGGACCTGAGTTCGATTCCCCAGTGCCCATGTAAAGCCAGATGCACAAGAGGGCGCATGTGTCTGGAGTTCATTTGCAGTGGCTGGAGGCCCTGTTGTGCCCATTCTGTCT
>PVHP010028617.1:0-22898 GCA_004024765.1 Zapus hudsonius | reverse complement strand
CTCCCTGTGGTAATCATGGTGAGTCTCTGAGTAACACCCATAAGCATACATCTGATGCAAGAGGATCCCTTGGGAAGTTGAGAGGGCAATGAGTCATTTTGGGACTGAGAAAAAAATTAATGGCCTCAGTGCATCTGATTTTTCTTTGTGAAAGAGGAGATGAGCAATTATCTCTCTTAAACTATCTTACCCTATTCAAGGTTTTATGTATTGTTAAATAAGTTTTGAATTAATGAAACATAATTCAATACAATGACATGTCATGCTAATAGCTAAATTTGAGCTTCATAAAGCTATTACTGAACAAGAAATCCCAGTAAAAATGTTGATGTGATCAAGAAGCAAATCATAATGTTCAATAGAATAGTAATTGATCAATTAACTAGGTTTAACAAAAATTTCTCAAATATACCTAACCCTAACCAATAAAAAAATGAAAATTTAATAAATTCTGTCAGGGTGGTACTAATTAAGATTTTTAGAGTGGACAACTTCACTCACATCTCAATATGAGTTTAGTTATTAATTCACTACAAACATTTCCAGATCCATGACAAAGACATGGTTATTTATTCAATTATTTACATTGACCAAGGATAGCAAATGACACCAGCAATGTCTCTTCTGGATTGAAAGTATTTTTTGAATATCAAATTCATTCAGTAATGCACATGGATTTCTAGTTATTAAATTTTCCAAGCTTTGACTCATGCTAAGTGTCTTAGTCTGCTATAAAAATCTTAATTAGCGATACTCTGACAGAATTTATTATGTTTTTATATTTTTATTGGTAGATGACATAAAATACTTAAAGATAATTTAGGAAAAATGCCAGAGTACTCCTCCACAGCAATCACTAGTATCTCAATAAATAATTCAGAAGCAGCTAGTGAACAGCTATCCTCCAAAGTTGGTGACATTAGAAAGGTATTGTAGTTTCAGTTGTGAATAGGAAGATAAGGAAGGAAGGAATGAAGGAGGAAGGAAGACAGAAAATACAAAAGGAGAGAGAATAAAAAGAAGACAATTTCAAGAGTGGAAGGGGAAGAGATAGAGTCAATATTAGCAAGTAGTCAAAAAGGAGGGAAAGAGTCTACATCAGACCCAAAATAAGTTGCTAAGCAGATATAGAGGGTAGAGAAAAGAAAGAAAAACTGAGAGGCTCAGAAAGACAATACCATACTCACTACCAACAAGATTTGCATTTCAACTAGACAAAGGTTCTAGTTAACACATTGACACTTGAAAAGTTTTCTCTTCTTCCTGGCATTTGGTCACACTGTTGTGGTTGGAAACCATTTCCAAAGGATTCTGAGCCTTTAGAAGTCAAAGTTCCCTGTATATTTTTATCTTTAGAATTTCACAGGAAGCATGGGATGCTAATCCATGATTTTTTAGTCAGATCAATGAGATCTTGCCACGTGGCAAGAAAAGTCAGAACCATAGAGAGCTCCATATGGTCTTGAAATTGAGAACCACGGAGAGCTCCACACGGGTCAGGAAATGTCAGAACCACGGAGAGCTCCGAGCGGTCAGGAAAGTCAGCTCCACGTGGTCAGGGCGGTCAGAACCATGGAGAGCTCCATGGGGTCATGGAGGCCAGGTCCATGGAGAACCCCAGGTGGCCAGGAAGATCAGACCATGGAGAAGTCCACATGCCCGAAAACTGCTTGGAGTCTTGGAGGGAAGTGAAATTCACTTCCCATATAGGCAGGCTTGCTATCAAAACTCGGGGGGGGGGGGAGTTGTGGCAAGTGAGTATGTTTAGGTGCTAAGTGGCATTCTGGTGCAGATGGTCACTGAAATTCTCAAAGGTCTTCCCCAACACAGAACTAAAAAATTTAAAGGCCCCAGAAGTTCAGAAATTAGAATCTGCCCACAGAAAGCTTGAAGTCTGATCCATCCAGTCCTGTGCTCAAAAACCATGTCATCTCGCAGCTAGGCAAGCAGTACAAAGGAAAACAAAGTAAGTCAAATAATATACAGACTTTGGTCGCACCAGTTGGTGACAGTTGATATGGCCAAAAAGAGAAAAGATACTTGGCATAGATACAGATTCTTTCCTTTTACCAATGTGATTAACACCCTTAGAGAATGGGAAACCTTATTATATAGATTAAAATCTACCAACAATTCCCCTCAGATGCACAAGTGTGCATTAAGTCACAATGTATAATAAACATGAACATTTTTACAAATGGGGACCCCGAAACTGGGAATGTAATATATACCATGGACTATGGAAGTTAGTATGAAGATTTCATTGAAGAAAACTAATAGCTCTTCCATATGACCCAGCTAAACTACTACTGGGTAAATGTTTACCCAAACAACTCCAAGTAAACATATCGCAGAGATTTGCAAATCAGGGTTGATTGCAGCATTATTCACACAGTTGAATTATAGAAACAACCAGCTGTCCAACAATAGAAGAATAAGTACAATGTAGTATATAAATGCAATCAATTTTTTAGGTATAAATAAGAGCTGGGAAGATAGCTCAGTGGTTGAAGGTGCTTTCTTGCCAAGCCTGCCAGCCCATGTTTGATTTCTCAGCACCTACATAAAGCCTGGATTTCATGTGCAAGAGGTCCTGGCTGTGCCCTTTCTCTTTCTATCTTCTCTTTCTCACACAAATTAATAAAGAACAAAGTTATGTTCTTGAAGAGCAATGGATATAACAACTGGAGATGATCATGGTAAATTAATTGGGCCAATTGCAGAAAGACAAATACATGTTCTTTCTCATTTATGTTGCCTTGGTTTTATATATATATATATATATATATTTTTTTTTTTTTCACAAAAGTAGAAGTAGTACTGTCTAGAAGGACAAGGGAGTCAACAGGAAAGTGAGGGGAGGAAACAGGTGATGTGGAAGATGATGAAGGGGAATATGCTCAGCATATTCAAGGTAGGGTCTTGCTCTGACCCAGGCTGACTTGGAATTCACTATGTAGTTGCAGGCTGGCCTGAAACTCATGGTGATCCTCTTACCTTGACATCAGAGTAAGTGCTGGGATTAAAGGTATGCACCACCATGCCCAGACTATGTAAAAGATTTTTAATGAGTTACAGCAATGGCATACTGAGTAAGAAAACAAGCATGAAGACCTGTTTCAAACCTCAACAGCCACATAAAAATGATGGAGTAGCAGTGCACACCTATACCCCCTATGATGAGGAAAGCAGAGGTGGAACAAACACTGAGCTCATTGTTCAGTAAGTCTAACTAAAAATGGTAAGCTCCAGGTTCAGTGAGAGAACTCTGACTCAATAAAATAAGGTTAAAGAACAATAGAAGAGAATACTCACTGTCCTCCTCTGGCCTCCACCCATATATACACACAGGGAGCACACATCTTCACATACATAAAGACACACACACACACACACACACACACACCATTGCTTAAAAAGTAGGACTATTTGGAAAGGAAGTAACCAGGAGAAACTAGAGGAGAACAAGATAGAGTAACAGCGAAGTTATATGATAGAATATTTATGCATGTATGAAAATGTCACAATAAAACATATTCTTTTGTACAGTTAATAAATGCTGATAAAAAAGAAGAAAATAATTTTAAAATAAAGTATGTAAAAAAGAAATTTGAAACAAGACATAATGGCTATGGAAAGTTAACACAGCTATAGTCATTCGCAAGGTCTCTTTAAATAAGCCTAATATGAATCAGAAACATAAGAGAAATAATTGAAAAGTGGAGTTGCATGAGCATAAAAGGCTTTTACATAGAAAAAGAAGCTACCAACAAAGTGAAGACAAGTTATGGTTGCATGCAGTTGTGGTTCCAGTACTCAGGAAGCTGAGGCAGGAGGATCTAAAACTTAAGGCAAGCCAGGCCTACATAGTGAGTTTAAGGCCAGAATAATAGTCTACATAGTCTGACAAAAAAAACACAAAAATAATTGAAGAAATACCCTATAGAATGGAAGAAAATGTTAACCAAATATTCACTTAACATTGGATTGATGTTTAGAGTAAATATAGAACTAAAAATCTAAATAGGGCTAGATTAGGGATAGAGCTGAGTGGTTAAGCACTTGCCTGCAAAGCCTAACAACCCAGCTTCAGTTCCTCAGGGCCATGTAAAGCCAAATGCACAAAGTGGCACATGTATCTGAAGTTCATTTGCAGTGGATGGAGGCCCTGACATGCCCATTTTTTCTGTCTGCCTCTCCTCTCTCTCTCTCTCTCTCTCTCTCTCTCTCTCTCTCTCTCTCTCTCTCTCTCTCTCTCCTTGCAAATAAATAAAAATATTTAATTTCAAAAACAATAAATAACAATGAGCAAATATAGTCCAATCCATAAATGGGCAACAAAAGTGAACAAATACGTTTCAAATGAAGATATACAGATAGCCAATGGATTCATTTAAAAGTGTTCAACATCCTGAGACATTAGGGAAATGAAAACTAAACTACATGGAGATTTTATCTCATACAACCAACCAAGAAAATAAAAACAAAGCAGAACAAAAACCCCACGATGTTGGTGAGTATGTGAGTAAAAGACAATCCTTATTCACTTCTGGTGTAAATATGTTTCCCAATATGGTAATCAGTATAAAGTTCCTAAAGAAATTAAATAGAATTATTATATGATCAAGCAATACTAATTCTAGTATTCCAGACAGCTTACTGTATAGTTGTCAACATGCATGAGTTTAATGCACTAGTCATGGTAGCCAAATAAAGACTCAGCCTAAATGCCATCAGTAGATGAAAGAGTAAAGAACTATGTGATATGCATATACCATAGTTTTATGTAGACATAAAGAAGAATGAAATGATGTCATTTGTAGGAAAGTGGATGAAACCTGAGGTGTTCAATTTTAAGTAAATAAACCTTTTCCAGACAAATAAAATTTTTTTTTACTTTTTTTTCCAAGGTAGAGTCTCTCTCTAGTCCAGGCTGACCTGGAATTCATTATGTAGTCTCAAGGTGGCCTTGAACAATTGGCAATCCTCCTACCTCTGCCTCCCGAGTGCTGGGATTAAAGGCATGTGCCATCATGCCCAGCTTTATATATATATGTATGTATATATAATTTTTTTAATGTCATATACCTCCAGTGGTTCACAAACCTCACTTGGAGAATCATCATGAACAAAGGAATCCAAGAATAGATCCCAGAACAATTGGCCTGGGTGGCTTGCATCACTCCAGTCTTTTGTGGGTTGGTATTAATACAGCACTGCATGTACAGTGTTTCCATGAATAAGGCTCTCAGTGGAACCATGTGAGATGAATATGGTATTCTTCCCATTTTCAGACAGGAGACCTGAGGCACAGAGAACCCAGATCAGGAGATAAGAAATAGCAAAATTATGTCTCATCCTTGTATTTTTTAATGCCTGTACTGTATTACCTAAATCATAGACCTTTACACATTTTGTTTATAGCTAACATTCATCACTACAGATTAAACAATCCCTAAATTTTTATTGAATATCTGACAGATTGAAGTGTCAGACTGGTTCATAAACTGTCATAAAAAAGTAATTATGCCAACTGTCTCAATCCCGATGGATGCTATTACTCAGAACTAGTGTCAGAACACACAGCCCATCAGCTGACCTCACATTAGTTGCCAGTGACACTTCTGGGGGTCTCAAGCTATGTGCATTCCTGAACAGCTGGTGACAGTATCATATCTGAAGGCTTTATTAGAATGAAAGAGATATCTTGAGTGTAAAGGACACAAATTAGGATCAGCCAAATGAAAATATGCATATGACAGTCTGGGATGGTCTTAATCAGTGAATTCTGTGGGTCTCCTATCCTCGTGAAAGTATAGCATTTTGTTCTGTCACATGGATGTGTCTTCCAGTCAGGAAGCTCTATGAAGCTCAGTGTCTAACATTTTTGTTTTTTTTTTAATTGGGGTTATATTACATAGGTAAGATAACTGAGTCACTGACCACCATATGACTGAACACAATCTTCAGCCCTCTCCTACATTCCCTGAGGTCAGGTTAGTTTGACCTGGCTTAAAGCCCCAACTTTGACCCAGACTTGCTTTCTCTGGTGACCAGCCTCCATCCCGACTCATCATCACCATAGACTCAGGTATGACCCCAAGGGCCAATAAGTGATGAAGACACTGTCACTCAAGAAACTCCAAGGACCTGGCCATCATTTCTCAGAGACAAAAAAGAAAGCCAGCCAAGTTCTTTCTTATTACAATAATGCCATATTAAACTTGTTTTAAATGAATTCGAAGTTCTAGAGAGAAACACCATGAAGCTCTCATAAGGAAGCTGGATTTGAAGTATGAGTTTGGGCTTACATCTGAAATTTCTAGCTATGAAACTTTTGGCCAATTACTTATCCTCTCTGCCTCAGTTTTCTCGTTTATAAGATGGACATGATTGGAGTAGGGTAAGTTGTGTTTCTGCCCAATTGGCTTCCTCAGAGTTATACACACTTCAGAGTTTGAACTGTGCAAGTATTTATTGTAAATGGTTTGGAAGATCCTTTTCCCCCTCTCTCACACTTTCAGTTAAAAGACTGAAGGGGCCAGATAGTAGCACATTGCTCTGAGTCCTGTTTCCCAGGGGGTTCTGGTCCTAGAGGCCTACAGAATTTTGCATGTGAAGAGTAAGCTTACTACAGATAGGGAAAGTGGTGACCCAGTCACAGCGGTGCTTTGGAAATGCAGCTTCAATTCAGATGAGTTTTGTGTAAAAAAAAAAAAGGAAAAGAAAACTTTTAGCCAGAGTGAATTAGTGCATTAGACCATACCTTTCCTGGTGGTGCAAACAAGAATGATGCCAGTGGTTGTGGTCTCTACTGGTCCCAGTTCATGTGGGATTCCAGAATAAAATACAATAGGTGGGGGGCATGGAACTTAAGCAACAAAAATTTATAACTCACAGTTCTGAAGATTGGGAAGTCCAAGATTATGATGAGAGGGGTTGGGTTCCTGGCAAGGACCCTCTCCTGAAATAGCTAGCTTATTGCTTTATCATCATTTGGAGGGAAAGAGAAATGTGGTATAGCGTAGGAATCCTATTGTGGGGCTTTGGTGAGACTTTGCCTGGCCCACAGAACCTCATCAGTGTAATCACTTCCTAAAGTCCCTGCTTCTTAATGCTATCACGTTGGGCTCTGGGATTATACAATATGAACTGGAAAAGAGACACATTCAATCCCTAACACTACAAAAACCCAACTTTGGAAATTTTAATTTCTCCAAGGCAACACTCCCCTCTGCATGGTATCTGTGCACTATTTCTCATGGTGCAGTGACATGCAGGAGTCCACTGCCTTCTGGAGCCTTACACTGTGGAACCCTGAATGAGTATCCTCCAGGGGGGCATCATAAAGGAGACTTTGGTTATACCATACAGTGGATGAAAGTTGATAACAAACTAAAGTGGGATTCTAGACATATGTGGACTGGAGAATAGGAAGCTTCAGGAGGGATAGGGATGAGGGGGATTCCAAGGCTCAGATTGTCAGTGTTGAGTCCTTAGTACTGCCCCAATCCACATGAGTGTGGCAACAGGAATACTAAAGGTCTTTTGTTTAGGACTGTAGTGGGGTGACCTGAGGACTAGAATTTAGATAATGCCCAGCAATAATTTCAATGCACTCAAAATTTAAGGATTACCCGAATTCTTGTCTATAAAGTTAAAGAATTAAAATAATAGACAACTAGATATTAAAGTATAATGGGAGACTTTATTTAAGGGAACATGGGGAGTTACAGAGTTCTCGAGCCACTAGTGTGGGGAGAACATGTGGGAGAGGTTTTAGTAAAATCTTTGCTGCTCAGGCAAACAAGCAGGGAAAAAAAAGATATCAGAGGGCTCCCATCATGAGAAGGAAAAGTTAATGTGGGAAAGAATCCTGAAGCCCCCTCACCTCAGCCTAAGGGCTGGGGTGAGGGACCTTGCCTGGGAAATGAAAGTCCTTCTTCTAGGAAGCCATGTGGAAAAAGAGGCTGGCTTTTGTTCTAGAGAAGCTTTTAAAACTTGGACTAGGAGCCGGGCGTGGTGGCGCACGCCTTTAATCCCAGCACTCGGGAGGCAGAGGTAGGAGGATCGCCATGAGTTCAAGGCCACCCTGAGACTACGTAGTGAATTCCAGGTCAGCCTGGGCTAGAGCGAGACCCTACCTTGGGAAAAAAAAAAACCTTGACTAGGTAAGTCAGAGAGATAGCTGATTGGTCTATACCTGACCAATCAGTTTTTGCATCTAGGTTTGGGCTCTGGCTAGAGACATCTCCCACTCAAGGGGAGGGAGGTCTATGGAACTTGCCTGAAACTGTCACAGGACAATAAAGGTCTTGGGGTTGTATGGTATTGGTGGCATTTGGTTTCTGTTCTTGGTGAGGTTTTTATCATTTATGTGTAATGCAGTATGTTTTCTGGTACCCTTGTGGTTTTGTCTCATTTTAAAAAGATGTCAGTTTTAGCTTTTCTTATGCATAATGGTCTCCTGCTTGGGGTGAGGTTGTTTTCCTGATCTGGGTGAAGGGAGCTGTGCACTGTCTTCTCTGATTAGATGTGCTGCTAAGCTTCACTGGCTCCTCTGAGCACTCATGGCAGAGGCCTGGACCAGGCTTCCAAGTGGCCTCATGGCATTCATGGTAGGCTACTCCCAGCATGGAAGCTTCCTTGGATTTAACCTTTCTGGTTCCAGGTGCCAACAGATGAGACCAGAGAAGTTGCATTCCAGCTATTAGAGCAAAATGAGCATGCGCTTACTGTTCTCCCCTTATTCATTGTTACATTCTGCAGGCCACAGATGGCCAGTCACATAGCATGATGTGAGAAACTACTGGAGCTTTGAAATTCAGTGAGACAAAGAAGAAACTGCTTTTACTGTGATAAGGAAGTTAGGAAAAGATGAGACCAGGGAATACCTGGGGAGGATTATCTGAGCCTCCCTGGAACCCATTGTAAAGGAAGGTAGGTTGCTAGGTATAGGCATGTTTCCTTGTGCTTGTTAATCTACATGCCTAATGTTACATACACACCTCTGTACCCTACTTTAAAATCTCTTTGTAACTGAGCACGGGGTCAATGCTTCATCTATGCTTGGACCACCAGTGTAAATTCCTAAATTCATCATCATCATCATCATAATAATAATAATAATAAATGAAACTCCACTCTTCTCTTGTTACAGCTTTGTCTGTTTGTCACAGGGAATTTCTACAACACAGCCATGCTTGTAGAAAAAGCAAGTCACCAGGATAGTGAGTTTCAAAGTAGACAGTGACAGGGATTTTAGAAAAATTGGCCAACTACTTGTGACCAGACCAACAAAAAATAAAAATAAAATAAAATAAGATTAAAAAAAACCTCAGGAGTGCTCCTTAAATTCAGGAGAGATTAGAGTGAGGAACACTAAATTTAGTAGTGAAGTGTAGAAGACTCCAGAACACTGTGTAGTCCGCCACAGCTCAGCATGGACTCCCTGAAGGTGACAGCAGTGGGCAGGTGTATATGGAGTACATAGTAGATTTGTTATGTGAAAAGAATTAATCACAGAAGTGCATAATCAGGTGAGTCTACTTGATTCAAATATGTGCAATGTGCAAAATGCAGCCTCCGAAACAAGTACTCAGCTGTTATCCTTCATGATTAGATACACACCCTTCTGTCCATACTCTGTTTTATAAGACAATATCAAATAGACACACTTAAATTGAGAAATGGCTTCATATTCTGGACTTTTGTTTCCAAACTACTTTGGAAAGAACTCATGCAATGGTTTTCCCTAACAAAAGTCCAATTTAGCTGCAGAAGAGGTTCATATAAACTGTTATTGACAAGTGTGATAGATGCAGCAAGATACTAGAGCAAAGTTGATTGCATTTTACAGTCTGTATTTCTCTGCTTATCAGTTGCATTTTGTCATGAAACAGTTTTCTAATATAGCAAAATTCTAATCAGTAAAGCAAGAGAGAAAAGACTTAGACTTATTATGACTGTTGGGCTGTAGTCAGGTAAGTCTGTTGCAATTGCAAAACTCTCTTTGGTTTTATTTTCTGGAAGTAGATCACAGGACCGATGGTTTTCCTTCTGCATGGAGGAGAATGGAGAAATGTTCCATGCCTCACTGGCTGACAGCTGCCTAAAAACCCAAGATTTAATACTGGCTTCTCTTCAGAAACTGAATCATGGGGAAGAAGTTGTGATGTGGCTTCCTATAGTCAGTCAGGGCCTCAGGGGGTGGGATTTGAAGCGCCATCCAATAGAATGCACTGGCCAATTAACACAGAGACAAAGCAGAAGCCGGGCTTCTGCAGTCCCCAGCCTGTCTCTGAGCACTAGTCTGCCACGTTGGATCTGCCACTAAATCAGTTTCTTCTCTGGAGTTTCAGAACTTTGGGTCCTTGACTCTGACCTATGCCGCCGTGCTGCAGAGAAAGCCGAAGGGAAATGATGAATGTTCTGGAAGCTGGAAGTGGTGAGTGTGGCATCCTGATCCAGGACAGAAAATCTGTGAAACGCAGACCATGGTGGTGACCATGGCCCTCCATCTTCCGCTCCAGAGTCTTCAGGCCAGAGTGCTCTGTTTGGGCCACTGTGGATTGGGACTATGAGGAAACATACCTAGTTAAAAAGTCTTTTGTGAAATTGACTGGCAGACCTTTGACTACGCATGGCCACCAGAGGGCACCCTCTATTTAGAAATCATCAACACTAAATGCATGAGTACCCTGGACACCCAGAACATTCCCTGCATATTGATATATAGCTGGGACTCAAGATCTGCCCACCAGATTAGCTTATTGACATTGCAGCCAAAGTGGTCACGAACAGAGAAGAGATTGCCAAAAAAGAGAGGGAAAAATACTTGGAGAAGAAAGGTAGAATTATGGCAGAGGCTCTCCAAGAGGAGAGAAAAACTCAACCCAAAACCGTCCCCCATTGGGAGAAGGAATTGCTGCAATCCACTAGAGAGAAATTTATATGCTTACTGCAAGACAAAAGATCACTGGGGAAAAAAAGTCCAGAAATAAAGGGGAACAAAAACCAGCCTGTAAAGGATTCCCAGACCTTGGAAAGGGCTAAACCAGCCACTGTAGCAGTCACCAGGCAAGGACAGATCGAATATACTGGGGGCCATGAATGGGGAACTGGGTCCAACAGCGACTGAAGGTTACCAGACTCAATTCCCATTGGCCCCCAAGAGCCCATGGTCCAAGTAGATTTTGGGGACCAAACCATGGCATTTATATTAGATACTGGGGCACCTAGCTCAACAGTGACCACCCCCACTGGAAAACTCATCAAAGACTATTACTATCATGGGGGTGACAGGAAACACCAAGAAGCACAGGTTCTAGGAGCCACAACAATGTTCAATAGGAGGTCACCAGATTAGTCATCCATTTTGGTATGTGCCTGAAGCCCCAGGACCACAACTGGGGAGAGACTTACTATCCAAACTGGTCACTACAGTGACCACGTAAGTGCACCCTGCAACTGGCTCTGACCCTCTACAAATGTTAAAGTTAGAAGTCCACCCAGAAGAGGAATGGAGACTTCACTAGGACACAAGTAGGAAAAGGACTCTGGATGCCACAAGTATTAACTGATACCTGGAGCGATTTCCCCCAGATTGGGACACACATATAGGAACTGGCCTTGCCAGGGGCTATCCACCAGTGCTATCCCAGGGAGACAGAGGCTATTGTGGAACACTCCCTTGCTTCTGGTGAGGAAACCAGGGACCAATGATTAATGGCCAGTTCAGGACTTTTGCAGGGTCAACAATGCCACTGCGACTCTGCACCCCACAGTCCCTAACCCATACACCTTGATGAGCCTGGTACCCCCAACAGCTGCTGTCTTCACATGTCTGGATTTAAAGGATGCTTTCTTTTGCTTGAGCTAAAGTAAGCCAACCTTTGTTTACCTTTGAATGGGATGATCCAGAGACTGGTTCCAAGTGGCAATTGATGTGGACCAGCTTGCCCCAGGGATTTAAGAACTCCCCAACCAGTTGTGGGGAAGCACTAGCTAAGGACCTAGAGAACTGTAGACCAGCTGGGTGCCCAATCTTTTCAGTATGTGGATGATCTGCTGCTTGCAGCTCCCACTAGAAAGATCTGCAAGCAGGGCACCAAAGATATCACTGCCCAGCCGCCCGGGAGGACAGTGATCATATAAATACACATACACACACAGCTTGTGGGTTGAAGACGGTGTCTGTTTTTATTGCGGGGAACGAGGCAGTATATATAGAGCTTCCTGGCCAATCAGAGGACTAATGGGAAGAACCTATGCATAATGGCCAACTGAGATCACCACCTGAAACTCATTAAGCTAAGCCCCTCGTGGCAAGCTGTCAGGTGCCGTCCAAGACCAAGCCAGGGTGTGCCTCCAAAGGCCCCAAAGGCTTTCGCCCCTGACAAAAGAGATATTACACTTTCTGCAAGAAGCAAAATATAAAGTCTCTAAAAAGAAGGCTCAGATTTGTCAGGAGGAAGTCACCTACTTGGGGAATCACCTCAGCCAGAGACAGAGGAAGCTTGGGGAAGAATGAAAGCGAGTAATCATAAGAAACCCATTCCCCAGGATGAATAAACAACTGAGAAGGTTCCTGGGAGCGGCTGGATTCTTGTTGACTCTGGATTCCAGCAATTTCTACAATGGCTAAACCTCTCCATAGTGCTCTTGGAGGGCCTGCCACAGACTCACTGAAATGAAAAAGAGGAAGAAGAAGCTTTTGACCAACTTAAGAAAAAGGCTGAGTGAAGCCGCAGCACTGGTGCTCCCAGGCATCACCCGCCCTTTTGACCTCTATGTCTAATAAATGAAATACAGTAACTGGGGATTTAAAGAATTAGACTCTACCTCAAAAAATCTTTTCTGTATTTTTCTCTACACACACACACACTCAAATAAATAAAATAAAAAATAGTACCCCGGGGTTTTAAA
The DNA here is from genome assembly GCA_004024765.1 of Zapus hudsonius. NCBI lineage: Eukaryota > Metazoa > Chordata > Mammalia > Rodentia > Dipodidae > Zapus > Zapus hudsonius. Next base: position 9,971 of record PVHP010028617.1, on the reverse strand, counting down.
GATTTAAAGAATGAGACCCTACCTCAGAAAACAAAATAAAAAATATTTTCTGTATTTTCCTCCCAGTGCCTCCTCTCTCTCTCTCTCTCTCTCTCACACACACACACACCTTTCAAATAAATAGGCCAAAAAATAATAAAATAAAATAAATTCACTATGTAGTCTCTCAGGATGGCCTTGTGATCCTCCCATCTCTGCCTCCAGAGTGCTGGGATTAAAGGCTAGTGTCACCATGGCCGCCTGTATTTTTTTTTCTTTTTGGACAATTTTATACATGTCGTGTATATATGGCATTCTTTTCTTTTGTTTCTTTTCAAGGCAGGGTATCTATCACTCCAGGAGCCCAGTTGGTTGGTATCTGGAGATCTGTTTTACCTTTGCTTAAAAGCAACACATCTAACCATGCTGAGAACATGTTCACTCTCTCTCCCTCTGAAAACTAGTGTTGGAGTCTCCTAAATAAACTGGCATAGAAAGAAGTACACATGAAATATATAGCTTGAGTAAAGTAGGGGTTATGATATTCAGTGATGATCAATATTGAGATACAGTTTCTGTAACAGAGAGATTTCAAGAATGGTTCCCCCCTCCTCCATCCCTCCCCCCATGCTCTCCTCCCCACCCAATGCCCTTCTGTCCCTGTGCTCCCTATCCATTTTGGTGCAATTCCACATGTAAACATTATCAACACCTATCTGTCCAGCAGGTGGCAGTCACCACACATCCATGAGACAGAGACTATGTGTGGTAGTGGGAAGGGGTATATTTTTTGACATTTTGGGGTGTGTGTGTGTGTGTGTGTGTTTAAGGATGCATATTACTTATTTAGTTAATTAGTTATTTGGGGTTTGTGTTTTTCTGTGTGTGTGGGGGGGGGTTCACCAGTGTCTCTTGTCACTGCAAATGTATGCCAGACACATGCCCCACTTGTTTATTTGCAAGGCAGGAGAGCTATCACTCTAGCCCAGGCTGGCCTAGAACTCATGGGGACCCTCCTATGTCCTTCTGAGTACTGGGATTAAAGGCATGTGCCACCACGCCAGGCTCTGAGCTCCATTTTTATGTCATGGAGTTCTAGGCCACCAGTTTGGGATTACAGAGTGAGTTCCAAATCAGCCTGGGGAATGGACTTGCAATCAGATTTATGGAATTTAGTCCTTTTACTCATACCCCCTGGAGCAGGTAATGTCTTTTACATGAAAACTTCAAAAACCAAAGACAAATTCCCTTAAATTATGATGTATGTTTCACAATGAGCTCTACATTTTCCCACCAGGCCTTTAAAAATAAAGTTTTGGTATGTTCCATTTAAAGTTGTGGATAAAACAGTAAATAATTGAAAGTACAAATGAATTCTTAATTTTATTTTCACTTCTTTGTTCCATTATGAAAACCAAAATATAAAAGCCAGTGAGTCTTTTAATCAGTAATTCATGCTCCTAATATAATACACATGCCATTTTAATGCCTTTACTACTTTAAAACTACAGAGAAACCAATAGAAAAAAATAGATCTACACCTTTAAGCATAACATACTGCATTTATGGTAGGCTACAGTTTGAAAAATTAAGTTCATATAATAGTATGTCAATGAGTTTAAAGTATGGAGTCTGAGCATGTACTGAGGCAGACAGGACAATCTGGTATCCAAGACCAGCCTTATCTACATACTAAGTTCAAAAATTAAATATTTTCCATAAAAGGAATTGTATTTTAAAATGTAATATTCCCTAATAAACTTAAGTTTTATACACAAGTGCTTTATGCATTCTAAGTCAATCTTGGCATGACAAAATTTCAGAGATGGATACTAATTTAGTGTTTACTCAGGGATAGGTACAGCAGGTGGATGTGATCATGAAGGAGAATACAAACAAGAGTACTTTTAATAACAAAAGTGTAGTGTGCCTTGAATATGGGGGTGGTAGTTAAGCATAGCATACAGTTATATAGAATGAGACACTTAGAGATAAATTCAATGGTCAGCCCTGAATAAGATCAATGATAGTCATTGTCAGTATCCAGATGTTAATTATGTACTTAGGTTTTGAAGCTAAATGAAGGATGTGACTCTTTGTATTATTTAACTGCAAGCAAACATAAAATTGTCAAAAAATTAAAATTAAGTACACACTTTCTCATTTGCAAATGTTTTTCACCATTACCAGAGCTGGCAGACATACAAGGATAAACAACAAAATCCCAGTGACCACAAAAACTGTAGGCATGCTTTCTCTGTGAATATATATACATGATGTACATATATGTTTATATATATGCATATATATATATAAATCCATTCATTCGTTTACTTGTTTAAAGTTGGATTTTTTGAGGCAGGTTTTTACTCTAGCCTAGGCTGATCAGGAAATCACTCTGAAGCCTATAATCTTTGTGTGCTTGTGTTCATGTGTATGATGTATACATGAAGGTCAGAAGACAATCTCACTTGGGTGTCTTTCCCCAAGTATCACGAGACAAAGTTTGTCAATGGCCTGGAACTTGCAAACATGGCAAGACTAGCTATCCAATGAGCCTTAGAGATTCCTAACATCCCCAGCACAGGATTATGGGCATGTGGCACCATATCACGTATTTATCCATTGGTGCTCAGGATCCAAATTCACATGAGATTGGATATGTTCATCATGGTATGCCTGTAGACTGGGGATTTGCAATGATTATTTTGGGTTTTCCCACGTAGGCTTATGATTTGAATGTTTGCGCATTAAATTGTGCTACTGTTTAGGAGATAATTTGGAATTTAGAAAGTGCATCTTGGTTGAGAGAGTGACTAGAAGTATGACTGAAGATTAGAACTGGGAACCAGGCTCTTCTTTACTAAGAATCTTGTCTTTCATGATATAAAGAAACATTACTAACACACTTTCTTGCCACTAGGATGTTCTGGTCATGCTCTTGGGGTTAAATTACAATTGATAAAGTAACTGAAAACATGATCAGAATCACAGGTGGCAGGTTTCTGTCAAATATTGCATCATACTGATATAGTGATAACTAAACCAGTAAATTCTTTCACTGTAACTTCTGTGTGCTTATGATTACAATCCCAAAGCCCAGAATGCACCCTATCACTGAGAAACATACCATCAAGGTGTGTGAGTGAATAAGTGTGTGTGTACGCTTCTCAAACAAATTCCAGTGTGGGCAAAAGGAGAATTCATAGGAGCATGTTGGGTATTGTCCTTTATCACTCGGCAGCTGATATTTATTTGAGGTATAGCTTCACATTTGAAACCAAACATCGGTTCTGATTCTTACACAGCATGCGGGCTTACCCACTGAGCCACTTCCTAAGCCCCCAAAATTTAACATTTTACAGAATTACTTAACAAATTTAAAGAAATCTATCTCTAGTCCAACAAATTGGGAGGATGAAGGAGGAACATGAACATAAGAGCAGTCTGAACTATAATAGCAGTTCATGGGCATTGTCTCAATAATAATTATGAAATTTTTTCAATGATCACAATAAAAAATATTAGTCCAATTAGACATAGTAAATATAAAATTTCTCCAAAATTGCTTATATTTTCAATTTCCCCATAGACATAAGTGTTAAATATACACGTCACATGATAGAATGTTGACATATGCATACATAACATAAAATTCACAAAAGAAACTGTCTTTGAGTCACATCCAAAGTCCAAAATTTTTTCTTTAATTTCAAACAGGTTATCAATTTTATAAGTGGTTTGAGGCATGTCAATGTGGGAATATTGCTGGATTTCTCTTCTATAAATCTAATACTGATAGGAGCTCTACCATATTGTATCTCTCTTCTTAATCACTTTTGCTGTTTCTGAGGTGTCATCAGCTAGGTCTTAAGAGTAGAAAACTTCCCAAATGATGTATTAGGCTATTCACCCACATTCTCCAATGTATAGCTGGTATAGGGCTTCTCACCCATGAATTATCTCATGAACAGTGTTGACCTTCCAAATGACAGCCTTCTACATTATGTACATTCAGAGAGCTTCTCACCTGTATGACTTCTCTGATGTGTAGTGAGTTATGACTTGTCATAGAAAGATTGGCCACATCCTCTACATTCAAAGGGCTTTTCTCAGTATGAGTTCTATGATGAGTGAGGTTTCCTTTCCTGGTGCAGGCTTCTGTGTATTCTGGAAAATTATAGCACTTCTCACCCATATGAGTTTTCTGATGATGAGTGAGGTGTACCTTGCGTGTGAAAGCTTTCCCACACTCTTTGCACTCATATGGTTTCTCTCCTGTATGAGTTCTATGATGTCTAATAAGTTCTGCTTTGCAAGTGAAAGCTTTCCCACATCCTGCACATTCATAGGGTTTCTCACCAGTGTGAGTTCTTTGATGCTTACGAAGATCTCCTTTGCGATTAAAAGCTTTCCCACATTCTGTACACTCATAAGGTTTTTCACCTGTATGAGTTTTCTGATGGTGAGTGAGGTCTCCCTTGCGAGTGAAAGCTTTCCCACAGTCTATACACTCATATGGTTTCTCACCAGTGTGAGCTCTCTGATGTTGAGTGAGGCTTCCTTTGAAAATGTAAGCTTTCCCACATTGTGCACATTCATAGGGCTTCTCACCTGCATGAACTCTCTCATGTCGAATAAGGCTTACTTTGTTGGTGTAAACCTTCCCACATTCCGTACATTCATAGGTTTTTTGGCCAGTGTGATTACTCATATGAACAATGAGTTGTTCCTTGTAACAGAAAGCTTTCCCACATTCTGTACATAAATAAGGCTTCTCACCTGTATGAGTTCTCTGATGTCGAACAAGGTGCTCCTTCCGGGTGAAAGCTTTTGCACATTGTGTACATAAATAAGGCTTCTTGCCCATATGTGTTCTCTGATGTCGAGTAAGGTACACTTTCCGAATGAAAGCTTTCGCACATTCTGTACATTCATAGGGCTTCTCTCCTGTATGAGTTCGCTCATGAACAGTGAGGTACGCCTTGCTAGTATAAGCTTTTCCACATTCTGTACATTCATAGCGCTTCTCACCAGAATGACTTCTATGTCTAGAAGGTTGTTTCTTGTAATAGAGAGATTCCTCACATTCTATACATTCATTGTGCTTCTTACTTAAATGAGTTCTCTGAGGTACATTGTGCAGTGATTTTAAGAATGTTTTCTTACATTCCTTATATTCATCTTTCTTACTCTCCCTTCTACAAAGACTATTATGTTTAGTGAGAGTTGAATTGTAATACAAAGCTTTTTTACATGTATGAGACATTAGATTCCTTCGGTGCTGTGACTTTTGGTAACACATCCTCACACATGCTTTACCTTCATAGCATTTTATCCCTTGGTGGATTTTCTGATGCACCTTTTGTTCAGTCTAGACATTAAACCAAAAAAAAAACTTGTTATATTTCTTATACTCACAGGCTTTTACTTACATATGGGCTTTCTGATGTTCTGTGAACTATAATTTAATAGTGCAGTATTTCTCACAACCAAATTTTATTTCTCTCATATATACACTGCCATTTAGAAAACATGATTCTACATGCTATGGTCAATAGTTTGTACTGACATGATATATTTCTTGAGCTAAATAAGTAATTGCCATCTAAACAGTGAATTTCCAATATTGCAATGCTAACTAGAAATTTCTTTAATAAAAAACTTCTTCATAATCCTCCCTCCCTATAAAATAGTTTAAGCATGATGCTACATAGCTTTAATCCCAGAACTCAGAAGGTGAGGTAGGAATAGTGTGAGTTTGAGGTCAGCTTGGGGCTAGAGTGAGACCCTACCTTGAAACACCAAAAAAGAAGAAGAAGAAGAAGAAGAAGAAGAAGAAGAAGAAGAAGAAGAAGAAGAAGAAGAAGAAGAAGAAGAAGAAGAAGAAGAAGAAGAAGAAGAAGAAGAAGAAGAAGAAGAAGAAGAAGAAGAAGAAGAAAGAGAGAGAGAGAGAAAGAGAGAGAGAGATTATAATAAATAGTAGATGCTTACCAGGTGGGCACAGATTCTTTTTGGCTGTTCACCTCTCCTGAACTTCCAGATCCCTGCACTGGGAAGTCCCATTTACCTCAGCCTGGCTGGGCTGAGATGGAAGGGGAAATCCCCTACTCCTGCATGGGCTTTCCACATGGCAGGAGCTCTCTGTAATTTTTTTTCTCTTTCCTTTTCTTAATCTAATAAAGTCTAAGTCTTAAAAAACAAACAAAAACCACCCTTCTTCATGTGTCAATATGGCCTTTGTTTAAAATGGTGGCTCTGGTCAAAAATACTGAAACGGCTTAGGAAATGGCTCAGTGGCTAAAGGTGCATTCTTGCAAAGTTCCTGGCCAAAGTCTGATTTTCCAGCATCTACATAAAGCTGAATACAATGTGGTGTGTGCATCTGTGATCCCATCTTGCTTACAACAAATGGGAAGTGGCGTCCAGAAGCTCATGGGCCAGCTTCACTGGCACACACAGGAAACAACGGACAAACAATAAAGGGGGGCCCTGCCTTAAGCAGGGTAGAAGGAGATTATACCTTGAGGCTATCCTCAGACCTCCACATACATGTGGTGGCACATGCATACCCATATTCACACACTCACACGTGAGAAACATCTAGAAAGACATAAAGACATATACATACCCACATTTATTAAAATATATATGGAAAATATCACTGTGCATTTTGATTGCTGTTAAAATGCTCAGAATGTCTAAATGGTTTGACATTTAGACAAGCTTTGTATTACAATTCAACTCTCACTAAACGTACAGTCTTTGTAGAAGGGAGAGTAAGAAAGATGAGTATAAGGAATGCAAGAAATGGTTTGACATTGTTAGGGTTGGGCCTGCAGAGATAGCTTAGTGGTTAAGGCATCTGCCTGAAAAGCAGAAGGACTTGAGGTCAATTCCCCAGTACCCACATACAGCCAGATGCACAAGGTAGCACATGCATCTAGAGTTCGTTTGCAGTGGCTGGAGGCCCTGGTGCACCCATTTTCTCTCTCTCTGTCTGCCCCCCTTAAATAAATAATTTTTTTTAAATTGTTAGGGTTTCCCCAATTCCCCCATATCTAATTAGACATAGTATTGAGAAGTCACACTCTTTAGGAAAAAACAGTGAATAGTTTCTACTTAATATGTTCAGATTTGAAAATTGTTCAAAGCACAAAAGAAAATTTTTGACAGCCAGTAAATAGATTTTGATGAATAATTTGCTGGGGAAAAATAACATTTTACTTACTTCAACTGTTTCTTCATTGCCATTTTTTATTTGAACTTGCCATAAATGTGTCTTTTGATGTTCCTGGCTGGTATCAATTTGGCCAGTCACTTCCAGAACATGAAATGATACGAAAAATGTTACATTTGTCATTTTTGTATAAGTCTATTGTAACAGTGCACTTTCATATCCTCATAGAAGTTATAAAATACTGACTTGTCATAACTGTATACAGTTTAGTCCTCTATAAATTACTATAATACATTTATTTGTTGTATTCTGCCAAAACAATTGGAGATAATTTATTCACCCTACTTCTCACAGGTAGATTTCTATACAGTAACTTTCCCTTACTATTTTCTCACTTGTTTCTTTTCCCTGTATTATTAACTTTATATCATATCCTATATCACACCTTTTTCACATGGGAAATGGGGAGATTTTCTTAAACTAGCTACATTTAGGAGACAGACATGGTCAAATATTCTCTCCTCCAAGAATTTGTTCTTCAATGCTAATGTGCCAAGCAGATTTACATACTGTCAGAAAAAAATCACTCCATTTCACTTAACACTGAAAGAAGCACAAGTTAGGCTGGTAATGTAGCTTAATTGGTAGACTGCTTGCCTAGCATGCACAAAGCCCTGGGGCTGACCCACTATTGCATAAAACTAAGAGTAGTGGGACACACTTCTAATGCGAGCACCCTCTAGGTAGAGAGACATGGATAAAAAGTAAAAAACTATCCTCAACTACATAGCAACTTTCAGGCTAGCCTGCAAATACATAAGACTATGTCTTAAAAGAAAATTACAGGAGAAGCTGGGCTTTAAATGCCTTTAATCCCAGCATTTGAGATTGAAGGAGGCTTGCCATGATTTCAAGGACAGCCTGAGACTACATAGTGAGTTCCAGGTCAGCCTGGGCTAGAGCAAAACCCCACCTGGGGGGTAGGGGGTCCTAGAAAGGAAGAAAAAGATGGAGAAAAAGAACTATGGGTTTTTCCTGTGGCCATGAAGGCCAGTTCACTGCTCTTTGGATACTCTGTTTCTTTTGTTTGCAAAGTGGTTGGGGACTTGGATTTTGCTTCCATCTCATATATGAGTTTTGAGATTTGGAGTGTTTCTTACTATTTTCTGCATTAGTTTGGTGTTTTTGCTTATTTCTGCTAACCTGGAAAAGTCATCACAAAGTTAAACTAAAATAAATGAATAATTCCTTAACAGCCATTCCTAAAATAAAAACAAGTATATTTTTTCCTCTCCTTATAGTTAACATTCTTGTGACTCTAATCTGATGGTGATATATTACATGTTTGCTTCATTTTTCTCTCAGTGAATACAGTTGTTTAAAGAGAAGATGAACTTGTGTGGTTGCTACTGGTATCGCCACAAATTCAAAGACATTGTCAATAAGGTCATGAAAGAACAAATGTTGGAAGAAGGTGACAAGAAAGGACAAACTTAAAGACTACAATGTAAGGTTAAGGCACTTGCCTACAAAACCTAACAACCTGAGTTAGATTCCCCAGTACCTACGTAAAGACAGATGCACAAAGTAGCGCATGCACTTGGAGTATGTTCACATCAGCTCGAGTTCCTGGCACGCCCATTCTCTCTGTCTTTCTCTCTGTCTCTCTCTGCTTGCAAATAAATAAATAAATAATTTTGTAAAAATATGATAAAAAACCAAAAGGAAAGAATGACAACAGAGAATACAGGTAAACAATTGGTCAATAAATACCCCTAACAAGATTGGATTGGTGGTATATGTCAGCATTTGGGAGTTGAAGCAGGAGGACTAAGAGTTCAAGGCAAACCTTAGCTATAGAGCAAGTTTGAGGCCATTCGAGAATATATTAACACCCTGCTTCCAAAAGCCAAAAGGAAATTATCAAAAAAGTTCTAAGTGTGGATTGAATTAAATCTAACAAAATACACTTAGCAGAAAACAAGGAATTGGGTTGATATAGTAAACTCTCTCCTAAAAGTATAAAAATGAAGTGTCAGATGTTCAAGAGCACCTGTCTTCATGACTAAGCTTGGATAAAGGCTGCTGAAAACAAGTCAATGTAATGAGCTCTACTCTTGCTGATCTTCCTTGCTCAGTATGTATTCACTGACCTGGGAGGCTCCAGACTGAGGATTCTGCTGCATGACATGGCCCTGCTCCATGTTCCAACTTGAAGATCAACTCAGGCTTGGTAATGCAGTACCCTATAAGCAGGAAATAATATAGAAAATATGTCAGAGTACAAAATGAGGTGACCTGATAGAAGATAACAGCTCTAATTCAGGAACTGTGCTATGATCAATGTATTAGAAACTGTCATTAGAGGTCATTTACACTTACATTCATTGTTGAATAGAATAAAACTTTCAAGTGACATTAAATTGCATGATAAATAACTCTAAATACTGGTTTTTTTTTTTTTTTTTTTTGAGGTAGGATCTCGCGCTAGCCCAGGCTGACCTGGAATTCACCATGTAATCTCAGGGCAGTCTGAATAGTATTTTCAAAAACTTTATATAAACATAAACTTTTTTTGTAAGAGAGAAAACACAATAACATTACATGATATTTAGACAAATTGATCAAGAGCATGGTCATAAGAAAAAGTCAAAAATTTTAGGGGGCTAGGAAAATGGCTCAGTAGATAAGAGCACTTACTTGCACAAGTATAAGGACCTGAGTTTGATTCCTAGAACCCACATAAAAAGCTAGACATGGGCTGGAGAGATGGCTCAGCAGTTAAGGTGCTTGCCTGCAATATCTAGCAACC